>JAPKLW010000055.1:747240-823858 GCA_026898455.1 Plectranthus barbatus | reverse complement strand
AAATAAAATGAGTTTGATAAACATGGTGAGATTCTTAAAAGTAAAACTCATGTGTTATTCCTGAATTATGATATGACAAAATTAAATGTATACATGTATTTGACAATTATCCACTGTGTACAATGTACTCAACCATGTATACATTTCTAAATATACAGGTTAAGCTGGAGACAGGGGTGGCGAAGTGCTAACGTGTACATAACTTTTGAACTCTTAAGAGCCCGGGATTATATATCTTCATATATATAATCCGACTACGCTTATTTCGCTGCAAATATTTTAGAACTCCTTTAATTCCCAACTTTGGCTTGTAGTGTAAATTATGATAATTTTGTTTTGTATTGTGTCTAACAAGCCAAACTCGAATGCTTTTGTCAACTCCTTTATTTCATTCAGGATTATCTATATTTTACGTTTGTCTATAATGTAATTATACATCTTTCCTACTCCATTTATGTACATCAAGGGGTAAATATCATCCCTGATGTTGCGTCCCCAACTTTGGGAATTTCTCGGTGCGTGACAGGGATGTGATGCATAACTGATGGTCTAAAAGAAAACAATATTAAAAGCATTAAGATTTTCAATATAAAAATTTATGTTTTTATGTCCGATTTTGTTTCTCTTTGCTGTTCTTTTATCTTAATTTTCCTCAAATCTTTATAATTATCAAGGTAGGAATAAGCCGGATGAAGCTGAATTTTAACTTATTAGATCTTATTCTTAACCTATTTAAAAGCTTATTTGAGTCTAATTAGATCTTATTCTTAACCTATTTAAAATTTGAGCCTGATTTGTATATATAATTACAATTTATTTAATAAATAATAAATCTATTATTTGATAACAAATAACTTAATTTACATAATTTTTCTACTTCTAGATTACAAAAACATTTTTATTTTTAAATAATAAATAATTTAATCAATTATAAAATATACTCCCTCCGTCCCGGTGACGTCCCGGTGAAGTAGTCCCTTTTCTTTTCGGCACGAGAATTAAGGGTTGTGAGTGTAATGGAATAAATATTTTATTGGTGAGTGTGAAAAAGGTTGCCATTTTAGGAAAATGGGACTATTCTATGGGACAAACAAAAAAGGAAAGTGGGACTACTTCAATGGGACGGAAGGAGTATAATATATGATTATTTAAATATATCGTCCAGCTAAGCTTCGTAGGCCTATTTAAACGCCAAAACCTGGGTTGGCACAAGTAAAAAAGGCTTTATAAATATGTCAAGCCTGGTGTGTAATATACTAGACTAAAGGCTTCCGTCGGGTAGCCTGACTTATTTCGGCCTTTGATGTTTATGTATAGGGGTGATGGAATAGAACTGTGATAGCTGTGGGGGACAGCCACACAAACGGGCAACTGGTAAACAAAAAGATTTTCTAAAAAAAATGCAGAATTGCTAGTATTCGGTTTCAGAACATAAGTCGGTACATGGAAAAGTAGGATGTAACGTTTGAAATCACATCTAATTCAGGAACAACAACAATATACAAAATCAATCTTTTTCTTTGGGTAAAAAGCTCTGGGAGGAATTGGAATAATGGTTGAGTAAGATATAGCAAACAAAACATATTACTGTCAGAGTTGATCATTCCTTCACTTACCTCCACAATACACCAATAAGTAGGCCAGCTTATTTCACGCCCTTGTACAAGTTGTCAATGGCATTCTGCACCAACATAGGCGCCCAAATCAGTACCAGAATAAAGTGTAAACAGTCTAACATGACTGTTCAATACAAGTCTTACTAAGTGAACTTGCATGATGGATTAAATGCATGGTTTCTGAGCTTCTAGTCATTCATCTCATAAACTACTTAGAGATTTCAAAGCATGGTTCTAAAACTCGCCACATGTTAGTTGGCCATTCGAGTAGATAGTACTTAATTGGGTGACGTATTTTTTAATTTTTGATATTTCAAGTACATAAATAATTGTAAATAAAAAAGATCATTTAAATTTCAATTATATATATATATATATATAGATATATAATTGTCGGGTGCTCGGGCTGCCTAGGCGCCAACAGAGTGAAAATGTCTTGTGGAGCTGATTTTATGATTTTCGGGACTGCCTAATGTCCATCCTAATTTTGAATAAGAATGGGGTCACAGACAACCAACCTGGTAATACTTGAGCAACTGGGGCCTTTTCTTCTTGAATGTAGGTGTGATAAGGTCTCGTTCCATGTCAAATGGGACTGGATCAAGGTGGACAGCTTTGATGAACTCAAAACCCTTCAACTGGCAAAAGCAAAGAATATATGGTAGACTTAGACTAGTAAATATATAAAAGCTTTCAATAATTAAAGAGTAATCCTAGTTGAATACGCTCATAAAATGCAGAAATTAAAATAATCAGATAAAAAAAGACAGAAGGAAGCCTTAAAGAGAGGAAGAAAAAACCTTCTTTTCTTTTCCAACCCTTGAAAGCTCTGCTAGAAAGTACTCTTTCACTTTGGGGTTTTCACAGAGGCTATTAAAGTCCCCTGATAAACCATTCTCTTCCGCCCATGCCTCCACTGCCGGCTGGCTTGGGTTAATAACAGCAACGAGGCAAGACTCAAAGCTGTTGCCATATACCCATATCTGAAATATCACAAATATGATGCAATAGTACATTATCAGTGTTGAAGTTCTTCATGAGATGATATTTTAATTGAAGATTCATTGAGTTTATGACTTAATGCCTGCTAGTACATATGCCAATGACTAAAATGCAAAGACAAAATAGAGCCATGATCCCCTGTATACAATTGGTGTGTCAAACCGTGTCGCATTCCATGTCTGGAAATTTTGGAGAAAATGGAAAAACAAATGTCATATCATCAATGCATTGTCAATAGTCCAGATTTCAGAACATGGAACGAGACACGGTTTGGGATACCAACTGTGGACCAGAGGGATCTCAACACATAAAAGAATATATGTGTCATGTAAACTGCCTTGCAAAGTTGAAGAATACAATATTTTTTTGCTTTATTTCCACATGTCATTAGAATCTTGCACCTGGATAAGAATGCAGAAATATACCAAAAGAATACAGTACATACCGAGTCGATAGCAGGAACTTGACCATAGATGTTTTCCAAGTTCTCTACTGCGACATATTCTCCTTGTGAGAGTTTGAAAATGTTCTTCTTACGATCGATAATTTTCAAGCTGCCATCTGCTTGCCACTGACCAATGTCACCTAAAACAACAGTAGATTTTAATGAATTTAGAAAACAAAACTAATACTTATGAACCAATTCATATGATCAGCCGAAGAGCAACCTGTGTGAAACCAGCCATCAACAAAGACTTCATTGGTAAGGTCTTCGCGTTTGTAGTAGCCAGAAAACAAAGTATCACCCCTCACACATACTTCTCCACGTGGTGTGCTTGAAAGTGCATCATATCCCATTTCAGGAACAGATTCCAGACGAACATCCACATTGGGCACTGGGGGTCCCACTGTGCCCACCATATTCAACTCATCCGGTATTGAAACAAATGTCCCAGCACAAGTTTCTGTCAAGCCTACATGCATGGAAAACGAAAAAACAAAAACATCAAGATACCAGAAGCAAATAACCATGAATCATGAATTGTGGTCCAGAAAACTGTAGACCAGCAAAACTTGAAAGGACACGACAACATTCAAACTTTAAGAAAATAATCGAGGTTCGATAAGGTCAATAATATCACATAAATAAATACTTTTGGACTTCTTATCACAAGACAATAAAAGAATGGACCTTCCACCTTGAAACAGGCAGTCTTGTAGGTTCTGATGATTAACGGTCCATTCGAGTTAAACTAGAGGGAAGTATATATTTAATTATTGAGATTATTAAAACCAAAACATCGTAATTAGGAAAAAAAAAAATTAGGCATACCATTGTAATACTAAACTTCTTCAATGCAAAGCATAAATCATTGTGTAAACAAGAGTTCAGAAAAAACTTCAGCTTATGTCTTTGCTAAAACCGACAAAAGGGTATGACAGAATTTCAGTGCCATAAGCCTTAAAGCAAGTGTGTAATTAGCTCCAACAAACAAATAAATAAATAAAAATATTTAGGGAAAACAAAAATTAAAAAAGAAAAAACTGTGGTAAATGAAATTAATGAAAGTACCATATCCCTGAAGAACATAAGAACATGTAACAACTCTCAGATATTCTTCTACATGGGAGGCAAGAGGTGCTGCTCCAGATAAGATCAATCTCACATTGCCACCAAGACCTTGTTTAACCTAAAAGAGCATGCCAGGAAAGTGCAGTTACATGTCCGCGAAGAGCCGAAGGCTTGGGCAGAAATCAATATAGCCATTCCAAAATAATAAAGAATTACCTTACTAAAGACGATTTTGTCACAGAGCGGAGCTGCCTCGTTATGTTTATAACCCTTCCTCATACTACGTAGTTTTCTGGGAAAAGAAAAACGTTTTGTATGTATGTATTAGAACTAAAGAAAATATGATCATGCTCAACTATTTAGAACAGAGGTCCCAACTTGAGAGCATAGTTATAGAATATAACTATACAGTTAGGCCCAACAAATCTTTGTTTAATTATAATCATATTCATATTAAACAATCATGAAGTGAACTTTCTTATTTGAAAAGGAATGTTACAAAACTTATTTCATGTATTAGTACTTTGCCTTTTCTGTTCCTTAATTAGAAACTGAGTTAGTAAGGGTTTTCATGATAACGTACAAAGAGTAAGCAAGATTGAACATGGTTTGCTTAATGAAACCACCTGCAGATATCCTCTGTTGCAAACCTGAAATAGAACAAACAATTGAGTTGGCCAAAGAGAAGCAGAAATCAGACCTGTTCTTTGAAACTTCAAAATTGCAAAATCTAGGATTCAAATGATGCAGTTGCCCCGGTGGACCATAAAAAACTGAAAAAGTTAAACAATGACTTTGCAAATTTGTTGCCCAGACATGTATCTTTGTCATCACAAGTAACAATATTATATAATGTGCTATCAGTCACGAGGGGAAAGTAAAATATGCCCAGCAGCAACCTACAAAACCATCTCATATGAAGCAAACTACTTGTGTGTAGTGGTGGATACCAACCTGAATAAATTCTATCTAGTACCCGAGGAACTGCACAAAAAATAGTTGGTTTAAGCTCTGCAATATCTTCAGTTAATAATTTAACATCCTGCGATACGAAAGTAACATAATATAGTTAGTCGTGCTCTATCTCAATAGATGGAAATATGAAAAATATAGCCTTCTTACCCCACGCCAAAATCCTATTGATGCCCCATGATTAATGAAGCACTCTTCAATAACACGGTCAAAGATATGGGCCAACGGAAGGTATGACAGATACACATCATTAACTGTCAACTGCAAAATAAGTGAGAACCAAAAATGCATTCAATTGATTGTTTGGAATCTCTTTTTTGCATTGTATTCACAAAGTTAGATTCTGAATCTCTCAATTTAATTATATATGTAACTACCGATTCATTGACACTCCCGAGAAGACGTTTTACGCCAGCTATTAAAGTGACAATGCTGTTGTTGGAAATCAAGACTCCTTTGGGGTCCCCAGTGGTTCCACTAGTATACATTATAGTGCAAATGTCAGTTTTCTTTTTCTCTGGAAGATCAAAGTGCTTATTTGCTCCCTGCACAAGATCAAATGGAACTCATTAATAAACTATGCTACAGAAAAAACTAAGGAATACTGTAGATGCTACTGAACAAAAAACGTAGGTACAGGAATTGTCGTACAAGAGCATTAAATTCACACATTACATGGAAGAGTCTTTTATAGATTACTTAAACATAGAACACACAAAGAAAAAACCAATAATTTGATTTATCCACCAACAAGCCCTACATATGCATAGACAAGAGCCCCCAAACAAATTTGTTCCATTAATTTATTTCAAAGATGTGCACGTGTGTGTTCCACTAGTATACTTCTTTTATAAAAATAAAATAAAATAAAACCTTTTAAACAATTTGAGTAGGCAGGATTACAAGTCGGACAAATCTTTTAAATAAATTGATGGTACAAATTATTCTCTGGGAAAAACTTCGCAAAACCGGAGACAAAGACATGAGATAAAACAGATGAATCACCTATCAGAATTTTGATAGTTTGATATTGCTGAAAGAATACAACTAAATCCAAGTACGAATATCTATGCTTCCGCATATGGAAGTTGGGATATCCAATTGCTATCACTAGAGAAGGAAATAACAGATCAAAATTAACAGCTTACCAATGACAAAAATTCATCCCAAGAATACATAGCTACCCCATATTTTTCAGCTTCTTCCTTCTGTTGAGAATTAGCCGTCCCAAAGCTTACAATTGCTGAGAGTTAAGTAGTACATTCATCATTGTATTTGTCACAAACATGAATAAACAATAATCAAAACAAAACTTGACTAAACAAAGTACTTACTTTTCAAGTAATTTGTTGCACCTGGAAACGTTTTCAAAAGCTGCAAATACAACATTAAAGTAATCATAACTTAATTGTTTGGTATCTTGGTAAAATGTATCAAAACACGTAAACGCTGGGCTGCAGTGTTCACCATACTAAATCAAGTCAACACCGTACATTAAAAACTATTTGTTGATAAAAGAAGAAGAATTGAAGATTTTTCCATAATAATATAATACAAACTCAAAAAGGAGTCATATTTACTTTAATTTAACAACTGTACCTCTGAGATCTTTTTCTCTTCTACAAAGGCAAGTGAGACTTCAGCATGGCAGATGATGAACTCAATAGCACCAGCCCCTAAACCACTCACATGGATGATAGATCAATTAAAGTATAGCTAGTAGCAGAATATCTACTTTTGGAGCCTATGAGTATGAACCACAGCACACATTAAATCTATTAATTAGAATATTATCACTTCACAGGGTAGTGAATAGGGGATTATTACATACCTAACGTGTCATATAGAGGGACGCAATACAGTCCATGGGCATTACACGCCTGCAAAAAATAGTTTCATTTCATGGTCAACACAGAAAAACTAGTTCTAGATAACTTTGACACTTTCTACGCCCCAGAGGCTGCTAATAATGGAGAGTGCAAGAGTTTGAGAGAGAAAATAAAATGACTTATATAAATATATAATTTCACAATATTCTTGTCTTACAATCCTAATCCAAAATTATACTCTTATATATTATCAGCCTTCAGAGAAATCTGAATGACAAAGAAAAGAAAATCATACTTTGGGTTTATTGATTATTTAGCTGCCAGAAGCAGATCCACAGGATGATATGAGCAAAAACAACACTATAAAAACCCTATGACTTGGGAAGGGGATACAAGTGCATGAATCATTCGTACAAGATGAGAACTTTTTTAATATAACTGCTGCTTTAAAACATAAAATAATTCCATCAATCTATACCACAAAGAGACCTTATGAGATTTTTTCTGATGTCCCTTTCTCTGTTGTGCTTTCTAATTCTTCTTCAGAACAGCAGATGAAAAGTGATATTAATCCAAAGTGCATTACATTCAAATACGAGAATATTTAGATCGGTATTGTAAAATTTAAAATTAAGGCATTTTAGAGCCTCTTCTTCGGAATGAAACAAAGACGATTAGGATGGCAGTGCATATTCATTTATAAAATAGGAAAATTATAGAACTCCATTAGTACCTGTGTCTTGTGCACATACATAGATATGTTAGAGAATAAAGATGAATGAAGAGAGATTGTATATTTTTAAAGTACCTCCATACTCATAATCCACTCAGGAGAATTGGCACCATAAATTCCACAGCGTCCCCCCTAACATAATTAGTCAGTAATAAGAGGTTAGATGGAAAACAATTACACTTACCAAAAACAGTTAACAGTTGAAAAACCATAATGAGCCGTGGGAACATAGCTGATTGCCAACATTGACTTATAGCTCAACAAAAACCATGTTTCATAAATATACAATAGCTATAATTTAGAAATCCAGAAGATTTACAGCATAGGTCCTAATGAACTTGTCAAAGCATGCATAAATTATTTTACATGCCTTTTATAGGTTAAAAGAAAATCTAGCATCAAAACAAAGTTAATCTTGAGATGCTTACTTCCTCAATGCCACAACTGCGGATGGAATTGCCAACTTTAACCACTATGTCGAACACTTCTTTGTATGTCATCCATGAGTATTTACCTGGCTGGTAAGGCAGTGAATAATGATGCTTAGACAATAGGTTTCCATGAAAATTGAGAAAAAAGAATAGAGTGAGATGAAATTTCAAATCTAAACGAAGCATTGTTAAGCAGTAACACATACCTTCCCATTAACAATTTCACGACGACCAAGCATACGGTTGTTGGGATACTTCTCCACTGACAAACTGCACCATAAAGGAAGAGTTGGGATTAGCAAATATCACTTTGACAGTTAATGGGGGTCAAAATATTTCAAGAAGGGAATTTAGTCATAAACTCACTAAGAGAAGGAGCATTCGTGATAGAAACAGTGTGAATACCAGCAGCAGCACATACAAGTACTACTTTTCGCATTTTTTATCTTGTTTTTATTAAAAGTTATAGTTGTTGTAGGTTTTCATATATACCCTAAAATTTCATGCGTAGTTCTCTGAAATTCCAATACTTCTGCCTCAAATAAGAACCTACAATCTACTAGAGACAATCCATAAACATAAGGATTATATACCTAGCAAGATTTAAAGATTGTAGAACCACACAAACAAGATTATCCTGTTAAGCATATATTCCTAGGGTGTTGTTGCAGTATATCGAACTTCTGATCTATGTGTGATTATGTTGTACCTCCCTTACCCATCATGTACACATCTCTCTTCTCACTTTCATATATATCTAGTAATTGTCAGTAAGTCAATTAGAGGGATTATAAATAATTCGCTCGACGATCTTCTACTTCCTCTTCGCACTTGGAACTATAAAAATAACATTAGATACATGTATTATTAACTTGTGCAGAAACATCCCAGACGAATATGTATACTGTAGAATAAGATCATAGATTTTAACGATGCAAAAACGAATATCACATGATGCCAAAAGGCAACCAAGTCACTTTTAAAAGATAAAAAAAACAGCACTATCTCATCAAAGAGGGACCCGTCGCTTTTAGAATTGCCCAAAAAAAATACAAAAGATGCTCTTGCTCACATCTTCTACAGGATCTGTTCGAATCTCACTAAAGAAAATGTTTCAATACCTCACCAACAGATAAACACGTACTAATCACCAAGCACAATCAAATCAACTCCGATCTCAGCAATTCACAGAACTAAAAATCAGGAACGTTGACTTCCACTTTAGAATCAGTTCACCAATTCAAGCACACACACATGCATCATCATCAACACCTCTCACAAAAACATCGTGATTCTCGGAACTAAAATTTCAAAAAAACAACAGAATCGAACCGGAAAATATCCCAACAGCTGTCAAGTCCGGGAGTCGGAGTCGGAAAACCATCTTTCGCAAAAATGCTCCGATAAACCGGCCCGATCGACGGTTTCCCGTCCGTTGCAGGCTTTCCTGGCTCTATTTCCACAATGAACTTGTCCTTCGCCATTTTCAACCCTTCTCACAGTCTCTCTCTCTACCAAGAAGAAATACGCGTATATATATATATACGCCTCCGTAGACGGCAGATATATACGAGGAATTAATAGGTGTAGTTCGCAGGGTGCTGAAGTAGGCCGGGAGTTGAACTGTATTTGTAAATTTGTATGGCCACTGAATGCTCTGTTTATCTGTTTACTTCAAGACAATATATCACAGGAGAGAGAGAGAGAGAGAGGAATTCTCCAGTCTTCAGATTTCAAATTATATTATTCAATAATCCTAAACTAATATTGCTTATCGGTATTAAACCTACAATATTAAATTATTAACACACAGCAAATCAACAATATCTCTTCTCAAATAGGAGTAATTAATAATTATCCATTAAAGGCGCGATTGCAAAATAAAACTGATAATTAAGTTTTGGAGAATTGTCGATTTAGGACCCAAAAATAGTTAAATTGTCAATACAGGACTCGAAAGATGATTTGTAAATTCAGGACCCGAAAAATCAAACAATTCTCAATCCAGGACCTGATGTTGAGGTCCTGGATTGAGAATTGTATGATCTTCCGGTCCTGGATTGAGAATTTTTGTGATCTTTCAGGTCCTGAATTGAAAATTAAACTATCTTTCGGATCCTGAATCGATAAAACTCCTTAATTTTTATAGTAATTTCTTAGCTTTTTGATAGTATATTGAAAAAATAAATATATAAAAAGGTATTTTTAATTATCTTACTTAATATAATAACTCTATACTTAAGCGTACGGTGCCGATAAATTTATTATAATTAAAATAATAATTATAAATATTTTCTAAAATGATTATAAATTTCCCATAGTCTAATTTAGAAAATATACGGTCAATGGAGTGCGTACGTTGGAGGGTGTGTGTTTTGTTTTGTATTCAAGTTTGGTTCGAGAAGGTTTGATAAATTCGCATCCACGATTAATTTTTCAAACTTGAATTTGTTAGGAAAAAAAAAGTCAGCCCGTGTGTGTGTCCTATGGCTGAGCACAAATTATTTCTAATATTTGTATTAAGTATTTTATATTAATTTTAAAAAATTGTTCAAGCTAGTATATAATGTTCAAATGTTTTTTTTTTAAATTAATTTTGTGAGGAGATAAGTAATTCTAGTCATAATATCGGAGTCGGTCCATTTCTGTGATAAATACCTTAATAGCAATTCGAGATTAAATAGTTTGACCATAACCATGTTATGAGCCGTGCTTGTAATGCCCGACAATTTGTGGTATACATAAATTGATTGAAAATAAAATATACTCCCTCTGTTCCACCTCAGTTATTCTATTACTTAAAAATGCAACTTTTTCACACTCAACAATAAAATATTAATTCCACTCAACTTATTTTACACTTACACTTCTTGGTTATTGTGTCCGGTCAACCCGGGACAATTTAGCCGGGACGGAGGGAGTAGTTTACAATAGATAAGCTTGACCCGCCTATTCGGAGAATGTTTGATTAATTCGTATTTACAATTAGTTTGTCAAAACTAGAATTTGTAAGAAAAAAGAATGTCAGCTCATGTGTGTCGTATGGGTGAGCACAAAAGATTATTTCTAATTTTATTTAATAAAAGTTAAATTGATTAAAAATAAATTAGAGGTCTATCATGAATTGATTATATTATAATTTGGACATAGGTAAGGGGTGGAAGTGGGCATCCCAAGTTCACCTGGGGCTTTAGCGTAACCGCGAATAGGGGTGCTCACGAGCCGAGCCGAGCCGAGTACTGCCAAACTCGAGCTCGAGTTCAACCCAATATCTTAAGACTCGAGCTTGAGCTCGATGCAGTTTGTCGAGCTCGAGCCGAGCTCTCGAGCTCAAAATATACTTGAATATTTTTTTTTCAAAAATTTAAGTTTGAGAACTAGAAATGAAAATTTCTGAGGAGGCGGTTTTGGGATTTTTTTTATGATGATAGTTCTTGATTAGCAGAGAAGAGGTTGTTCGTTGTATTTGGTTCTGTGGTGGTGAAGATTCAGGGCCGTGTTGGCTGCTTTTTCTTCGGTTAAGGAATTGAATGGATGTGGAGGTGGCGGATGTAATAAGGGTTATTTGTATTATTTGATTGCGGCCGTTGAGAAGTAAAAAATGGCACCAAGAATTGAGAGATGAGAGATAATTGAGAGACAAGAGAATCAAGAGGTGAGAGATGACAACGACACAAATTTGATAGGAAGATAGAGAGTGAATTTTGAGAAAAGTAAAGAGAGTTGGAGCGGCGCTCAAAAAACAAATTAGGGGTTTTTTTAGTTTGGGTATAAAATGTAAATAATAAAAATTTTAGGGATAAGAATATAAATACTAAAAAAGGATTGAGCTCGTTTAGGCTCGCGAGCCTATCGAGCTGAGTAAAACTGAGCTCGAGCTCGGGCTCGACTGTTACTCGAGCAGCTCGAGCTCGAGCTCGGCTCGATTAATTACGAGTCGAATTCGAGTTTTTTACGAGTCAATCTCGAGTAACTCACGAGTTGGCTCGACTCATGAACACCCCTAACCGCGAAACATCATGTTTAATCAAACCTACTGTATTTAATAAAGAGATTACTCAAGCTTTTTAAAAAGTTTAAATAAACCTAACAGAACCACGCATTTGAATAATAATTCTTTATATAAGTCATTGATTATATTTTAAATATATATATATACATTTTAAATATATTATTTATCATTGAATAATGTATGTTAACTTTTTAAAAAGTTTCTTTTAGACTCAAGGCTTTTAAAATGAACCTATTAAATCTAACAGGATCGCACATTTAAATAATAATATATTATATAAATTATTGATTATATTTTATTTCTTAAAATCACAACAATAAAATTATGAATTAAAAATTTAAAAACATATATTAAATAAATTATATATTATTGAATAATATATGCTTCATGTATAACTAGGGGTATAAATGAACCAAACTGTTCGTGAGTTACTCGGATCTCGACTCGATAAAAGCTCGTTCGAGTTCGTTTAGTAAAGCTCGATTATTAAATGAACCAAACTTGAGCATCATAGTATTCGACTTGTGAGCTCGTGAGCTCGTGAGCAGGCTCGTTAGCTAAAATTAGTAAGAAATATAAAATAATTACTTTTATAAAAATAATATTTTCATAATTTAAGAGTAACAATAATGATAAATCTATCTAATTATGAAAAATATTTAGAATTTGAGCATGAATATGATATTTTTTTTTTTGAATAAATAACATTTTCTTCAAAATAATAATGAAAATCTTAAATATATTCTAAATTTAGAAAGTTTGAAGCTCGACTCGAAACTAAACGAGTCAAACTTGAGCACGACACTATTCGACTCGACTCGGTTCGATTACACCCCTATGTATAACCATTTGTTTAAATATATTAAATTCGGAATCGGAGACAGATAAGATATTAATTGAACATTAATGTGAAAGTAAAAAAGAAGGTTTAGGGAGGGAGTATAGTTTATCCCATTGCGATGTTATTATTAAATTAGATTAGATGAGATTGGAAATGTATAATTAAAATTGTGCATTGAAAGAGTCAGGAATAGTGTGGCCCCCATATCAATTGCGTCTACGGCTTCCCAACTCGTGTCGCTCGTCGTTCACATTGATGGTCTCTCTCATTAAAACTTTAAACTAACTTCATGCACACTACTTTGCCTTGCCTAAATACCAGGGCCGCTACATAAATAAAAATTATTATGGCAAAAAGTTGTGTTAGGTAGAGCTAAATGGTTTAGGCGGGTTTTATCTTTTTTAAATGGGTTGACCCATCCCAAACAGGGTTTATTAATCCCAATTAGAGTATATTATATGAGTTTGGGCTTGGGTTAATTGATAAAATCCGCCTAAATCGTTTAAGTCTGCCTAACCTAAGGTGGGCTCCGAGGGGCCGAGAATTGAAGGAGATATCGAAGAGAGAAGGAGAGGTATTCACCATTTTTGGAAATTCGGTTTGATGTAAATTCTGGGATATTTCAGCTATGAAAGCGAATTTTGATGATGGAAATGTATTCTTTACCTTGTAGGGATTTTTCGGATAGCCTGGAAGTCAGATTTAGCCGCCAGAATTGAGCCCTCCGTCGTGAGATAAGTTTTTCCGGTGAGGCTCCATTCAATTCTCTTTTCATGCGTGTATTTCGTGTTTGGAAGTGTTATTCATGTTCTAGAGTGTCTAGGGATGATAGAAATGTGTTAGCATGTGAGTTTTGGCGGTGGGAGTGGCCTAGATCGGGAGTTGCAGGTCTGCCGTACGAACTGTCGGAGAAGACGACCCGTTTCGATCGAGATGGGTCTCATCTCGGTCGAGACAGGCGTCTCGGTCGAGGCAAGCTTGTCTCGATCAAGACGAGTATTTCGGCCGAGATGAAGTGAGCTCGGTCGAGACGA
Source organism: Plectranthus barbatus (assembly GCA_026898455.1). NCBI lineage: Eukaryota > Viridiplantae > Streptophyta > Magnoliopsida > Lamiales > Lamiaceae > Plectranthus > Plectranthus barbatus. Next base: position 809,875 of record JAPKLW010000055.1, on the reverse strand, counting down.
ACATTTTCCCCGAGATGAGTTGGTGTCGATCGAGGCATGTATTTCAGTCGAGATCGGTCAAGACGTATACCTCGACCGAGATGGAGAGATCTCGGTCGACATAGCAATATTGACCGAAATGAGGTGGTCATGGTCGAGACAGCCATCTCGATCGAGATGGTTGTGTCTCGGTCGTGACAGAGCGACAGGCTGTCCTGAGTTGTATATTTGCTTTGTTTCCGAATTATTTCAAACCTTGTTCGATTCATGAACTTATATTATGTTATTAGGAGCATGTTAAGAGTTAAAGAACGCGTATTCATGTAATTTGGTCGATGATTCGGATCGAAGAAAGATGATTAAGTTTGATTATAGGTTAAGTTGTATGAATTCGTCATGTCCTAGATCGTCCGTCCTAACATTAGTTATCCCCGATTAATTGTAGGAGATTGAAAGTTGGAGGAAGGATAAGCGCAGTTAGCGGAAAAGCATCTATACCTAAAGCCAAACACCAGGTGGGAAACTATTTTGATTATAAAAGCAAAATGTGTTTTTTTTCAAAATGTGTTAAATGTTTTGTTTTTAAATGAGATGCTATGCATGTTTTGTGCTATTATATTTGTCCTCTATTTGACTGCTAACAACAGAGAGGTATTAATGAGACAAGAACCATGTACGTATAGTACTTGAGCTACTCTTATTAATTGTGTTGAGGTTAGCTACCTTATGCTTGTAAGCTCGGGTGAAATGGTGGTGACCGTAAACCCTGGAAAGAAAATAAGTTCAGATGAAATGGTGGTGACCGTAAACTCTGAAAAGAAAGTAATTTGATTAATCTTATACGATCGGGTCTCGAGGTTGTGCATTCCGAGATTAGTGCACTTTGATGATAGTGGGTTGAGTGTGTATTCATTCCTAACTAGTCATCGTAACCCGGAAGTGGGCCAGCTTCCAGTTACAAAATGATAACCAGATATAATAACATGTAGAATAACGCGCAAATGAAAATGTTTTAGGTAGCACGGTTCTTTTCAACAAAACCCCGTGTCTATCTGTGTAAGTTGCATAGCATCCTTATATAAATGTATGCTTTCGGGCATGTTTTCCATTAGGTACATTAGTACTCAGCCCCTCGTATTGTTTCTAAAATACGTTGAGCAGCACGGATGGGAGTCCACGGGTGTAAATAGGCGAAGTGAAGAGTTCTGAAATCCATAGATCCTGAGATATGCATCTTCATATGCATATCTCTGCCACGTTACACACACGCTGCTACACGCTCTGTTCTTTCCTTCCCATCTTTTGAATGTTTGAATGATTTGAATACCGTTTCTTTTAACTCAGACACGAAGCATGACTTTTGATGTATTTAACTATCTTTTCAATTTATTCAAGTCTTCCGCTTTATTTAAATGAGAAAATGTTTGGAAAACCTGAACATCAATGTAACGCGACCCCAAATTAGGGAAGGTCAGTTGGGGGCGTTACAGAGGTGGTATCAGAGCCATGTTTTTGGATTTTAAATGAATTTAAAGTATTTTGAAAACTTCAAATTCTAGAAGTGTTTTGACTTGAGAGTCGTTTGAAGTGTCCGCTCGTGTTTACACCCTACTCCATCCTGCGCCACCTGAGGTTCATTTTAGAGTTTTTAAAAGTTTCCTGCTTGCAATTTAAGTATGATTTGAGTATCTTTGAAAACCTTTGAGTATTAATTGAAAGTGATTTTGGGAGTTGAAAGAAAGCGATGTTTATGTTGATTAAAAGAAGTTGAGTCATTTGACTTGTGTTGTTTTCGTGTTAAGCAAGAGAGCTAACACTGATTGATGAATGAAATAAGGTTTGAAGGTTGTTGAGTTTGAGAAAGTTTTGATATTTTGGGAGTTTGGAAATTGTTTTAATTCAGCACCGGTGAGGTGACCATTTTTGAAAGTATGGTTGAAACTGATTTGAATGATTCTTGAAATTATTGCAAGCAAGTTTGAAATTATGGTGTTATGGCTATAGATGTGCTAATTTGTGTATTGAGTTGTAGTGTGGTATATTCTGGTTTTGAACTGGGGGATAATTAGGAGGGATCGGGACTGACTAATTGACTGTGGGCCTTGAAAAAGCATGACTTGGGGTTGATGTTGTTGTGAGTATGATGGGGTGGAGTGAAACGACACCCATGGTTAATTGAACTTAGAACTTTGACCTTGTGTTGTGAAATTGAAAATTTCTTGTGAGCTGGAGAATCCAGTAATTGAGTCAAGAGTGCAGAATGCACAAGGTTAGTTGGTGTCAAGTGTGCAGAATGCACAGAGAGCTTGGCAGATATAGTTGAGACTCGAGTGAGTGTGTTAGCGCGAGGATCAGTTGGACCCTCGGCATAGTGTGTCGGAGGACGAGTTGCCACCGAGACACAGAGTTGTGTATGGTGATGTTATTTTGACTTTGGGACTGACCGTTTGTTGTTATTGTTGTGACAGATGGACCCCCAGGAGAGGCTAGTGAGACGGTTCAGGGAGCACCTTCCTTTCTCTGAGGAGAACCTCGCATCTGCGTTGGTGGACTATCTGGCGTTGTGGGAGAGAGTACGTTATTCGGGAGTGACAGATCAGGAGGCAGTAGAGGGACGATGAATCTTATGCTGGACAGATGGACCAACTGGGTGTTGTCGCTGACCAGATGACACTGTGACAGTGTGACAGGCACTGTGGGGAGTTATCAGCGCTTTACGGCGGATTTGATTCAGAAGGTTATCGCGGAGGGGAACCCTTCGCTAGCTTCTTCTAGAGGTACTCAGGCATCCAGGACCAGAGCATCATCGCCGCAGTGGACCCCAGCCTCACCACCTGCACCATCCGTAGCTCATGTTTCACCTGCACCTTCAGAAGCTCATATTCTACCCCCACCTGAGCCAGTCTATGACCCGTATGCTTGGTGCGACTTCTCCACAGCTTCAGTTCAGTATCCTCCGCCGTATCAGGATCCGACGATGCCTTTCGGATGTCATGATCTGCTCGCACCATCGATTCAGCAGCCGAAATAGGATATCGGAGAGCCCAGTCGGGCTAAGCCAACCCCGGGCTCTGGATGGGACAGTGCAGAGATGTGGCCGAGGCCGACGGAGAGTGGATGAGAGGACATGTTTGGAGGCCATGGGACCATTCATGGCTATGGGACGAGACAGGCGCCGATCTGCCTATCCAGTGACACTGAGATTAGCCGAGGGAGGAGGACGGTAGTTCAGGACAAGGGTAAGGGAAGGATGAAGACTGAGGAGGAGGAAGAGGAGGAGGAGGCAGAGGAGGATCCATCGGAGGGGTCCTATTGAGCTGTGTTATTGCTGTTATTTCATGAGTCAGTGGTTGTATTTGGATTGGACATCTTTACGATGCTTTTGTTGTACCTTGTTATGTTTCGAGAACCTTGTTTTTGATGTATGATGGGAGAATGATCGTGTTTGGTATTATTTGGATATTGATGGATTGTCTTTGATTATGCTATTGATGATGGTTGTTTAAAGCTTTGATTTGGTGATGAATGTTATATTGAGGGTATTGTGAAGTTGTTAATTGGTGTGGTTTTGCAGAAAAAGGGAATGGAATTCTTAGACCAAGGACGAGGTCGAGGACGCGGCCGAGACATAGGTCGTGGGCGAGGCCGTGGTAGAGGTCAGCAAGGCAGAGGCCGCGGGAGAGCTAACCCGCAGCAAGAGTATGAGAATCCGTACTGGGAGGAGGCCCCTGTAAATCAAGGGTATGAGGAGTATGAGATTTTGTCCGATGATGAGAGCGCAGCAGCCCAACACGGACAATTTCCACCACCGCACGGAGGAGTACCAGAGACTTCTTCAGTCAAATGGGTGGAGACATTCAGAAAATAGCAGCCTCCAATATTTGATGGGACGGGAGGTCCATTGGCTGCTGAAGATTGGATTAGAGAGCTGGAGAAAATCTTCAAGCACATGAGGTGCTCTGAATCAGAAAAGATCAATTGTATGTCATATCAGTTGAAGGGAAAAGCCGACAGGTGGTGGGAGACTTACGTGAAGTCGGTAGCACCGGGAGAGAGAGATCAGCTGAACTGGGACAGATTCAAGGAGGCGTTGTACGAGAAGTACATTCCAAAGCAATACCGAAAGGAGAGGGAAGTTGAATTCTTCCTGTTTGAGCAAGGGAAGTTATCAGTGGAAGATTATGACACCAAATTTGGTTAGCTACTCTAAATGGCGCCGCATCTGGCGGATACGCCACAGAAGATGATAGAGAAGTTTAGATACAAGTTGTGCGAAGAGATTCGCACACAACTGGCGACTATGAAAGGGTTAAGCTATCAAGAGTTGCTGAGTCATGCATTGAACATCGAGGCGTCCAAAAATAAGAAGAAAATGCCTGAATGGGAAGTACAGGAGGTACAAGCCCCAGCCCCAACTCAGAAGAGAAAGTGGGAAGAGCCGCCGAGGCAGTTTGTGCAAGGGCAAGACAGCCAGAAGCGCCACGACCAGGGCCAGCAGCAAAATTTCCAGGGGAGGCATGACAATCAGAACTATCAGAGGAATAACCCCCAGACGGCCCCGAGGCGTGACCAGAGGGATATGCCTCAGTAGAATTGTCCGAGATGCGGAAAGAGACACTCAGGGGATTGCCGGCGGGGAGAAATGAAATGTTTTAACTACGGTGGCCTAGGGCACTATGCCTATTAGTGTGCTACACCCCAAGCAAGAGAGGGAAACTGCCAAAACTTTCGTACGAATCCGTAGTTTCTGAGGCCCCGTATCCGTGCGAATCGGACCTCAACACATCTTTAATTTGAATTTTCCAAGTCAAGATAATATAATATAGATTTCTCTTGGAAATAAATCCTTTGATGTTATTGATTTTGAAATGAATCCTCCAATCTATGTTGTAGATTAACATTAGTGAGAAAATGCATATTCTTTTAACATCTATGATCCTTGATGTGATATCTTAACTGAATCGTAAGTCGTCAATTATAGATCGAGTCAGTTAAATTTGTTAGTTGAGCTTTTTGTTCGATGTCCATCTACCTTATCATAAGTATCAGTTTCTCTTGAATAATCAATTAGCTTCCTAGCTTAGGTTTCCATTTAACCGAGTTAAGTCAGTTACAGACTGGTTCTAACACAACTGAGTCAGTTGCAATTGCTGACTTTGAACTGCGGATCTCTTTTCATAATTGGATGAAGAGTCACTTGTGAATCTTTATCGTTTCTTCAATTGATTCTTCTTATCATTTAATCTTTGGCTAGTAGGACTTAAATTATTACAACACTTAAAACCTATATAGTATACTCTACAATCAGCTTAACTGTGTCAGTTTCTATACATTATACTTAGGGATGTCAAACGGGCCAACCCGTCGGGTTTCGGGCCAACCCTACCGGTTTGCGGGCTAATCGGTCCGGGTTAATCGGGCTGTCATTTTTGTCGGGCTAAAAATTCTCAACCCTAACCCTAACCTGTCGGTTTTCGGGCCAACCCGTCGGGCTAATCAGGCTAACTTTTTTGTTTATATTTTATTTTGGTAAAATTTATTTAAATGACTTTCAAAAAATAATAAATAAAAAAATCAAGTTCAATTAACATCAATATCCTAAAAAAAATTAACAAATGAAGAATAAATATTAACAAGATTAATCAATAGTACCATATTTATGTTCTCAATCAAAAACTATAAGCAAAATTAGTTCACAAATCCCAAAAGTTCTCAAATAAACAAAGTTCACAAAGTTCAAATAATTCTGAATTTTGCACATCTTCATTGTCAACATTAATCGGACTTTTGGACGAGGCTTCCATTTGTAAACTTTCTGCACAACATAGATTTAAAAGAAATCAAATGGTGCAATCATCTCAAATAACACCATACAAAATGTGCAGTAACATAAATACAGTAAAAAAATTTTGAACTTACATGAATGCAGGGCAGGGGCACGGCAGCGAGGCAGCCAGGCAGGGCTGGGAAGCGAGGCAGCGACGATGGCGCCTGTCGGCCTGTTGGAGACGATGAGGCAGCGTTGCGGCCTGTCGGAGACGATGGCGCCTACGGCCTGTCGGAGACGATGGCGCACTTGGGGCTGGGGCTGCGTGAGCAAGGCAGCGCTGCGTTGGTGGAGACGATGGCGCCTGCGGCCTGTCGGAGTGGGAGCGCCGGTCGGGCGCCGGTGGAGTGGGGCTGCGTGGGGAGGGACGCGGCTTTGGAAAATTTGGAGAAATTGGGAAGGGGAAGTATATTTGGAATCGTGAATAGGAAGGAGGACTGAAGGATTAGGGATTTAGAGTATTTTAGGATATTTTCAATTATTTAATATTTAATTTTATTTTTTTTTTGTTAATTTATTGCTGGACCGGCGGGCTGGCCCGTGACCCGGCCGGTCCAGCCCGTTTAGCCCGTTAACCGTTTAATTTAGCCCGTTTAGCCCGATTTTTAAACGGTTCATAATTTTTCAACCCTAACCCGGTGTTTAGCTCGGGTTATTCGGGCCAACCCGTCGGTCCCGGGTTGAATTGACATCCCTAATTATACTCCCTCCGTCCCGATTATTTGGTCCAGTTTCATCTTGCACGAATGTCAAAAATCATTTATGAATGTATTAAATATTTGAACAAATTTCCTGAATTACCCTTATTTAGCAATAACTATCAATAATTGATCCTATTAATTGTATGTCATTTACAATATAGTTCAAGGGTATCTTTGTAAACTCATATAAAAAACAATACCAAATTTAGATAGTAAACCATATATATGGGGCATACCAAAAAGGAAACATGGACCAAATAATCGGGACGGAGGGAGTAATTGATAATAAGTTTATGAAATATTATCAAAACTAATAAGGCAAAGTCTCAGATGAGACGGTCTCATCATTTTTATTGTGAGACGAATTTAATGAAATGATGTATTTTTTATTGCAAATGATGTTTCACCATTTTTATTGTGATATGAGTTTAATGAAATGATGTATTTTTTTATTGCAAATGATGTTTCACCGTTTTTATTGTGATATGAGTTTAATGAAATGATGTATTTTTTTTTTATTGCAAATGATGTATTTCTTTGTTGCAAATAATGTAATTCTTAAAAATAAAATGATGTATTTAATTTATTGAAATGATGTATTAAGATCCGTCTCACAATAAAAAAATAGTGAGACCGTCTCTCAGGAGACCAACTCAACTAATTAATATTCTTAATATTATATAATTTTTTAATAAATATTTAATTTTTAGCTCAATTATTTTAGACTTGCCAATAAGATTGTTTTTCCCGTTTGTGTGACTGAGGCAAATAAAAAATTGATTTCTTCAACTTAATTTGTGAAAGGGTAATTCTAAACACAGCCACAAAATTCTCAATACAGCCCCTTATTTTAAAATAAATAAAATCATTAGTTGATATTACCGTTATGCCCTCCTAACCCCCAATATATTCTATTTATATAAAAAAAATGCAGCCCTTCATTTAAACGTAGCCCCTTTTTAACTTAGAATATATTTTGCTTCTTTCTCTAATCTCCAGCCACTTCTCTTGTTGCTATACATCTCAGATGATTGCATTAATGGGAATCGCAAGTTGGTGGCTCATTTACAGTCGAGAGGGATGTTGACGGCTAGATGAGATAACTGACTACATGATATTTGTATTTAGAAGTATTGAGAACCACTTGAAACTCATTCATTGTGAAAGTTATAACTTATTATCTTGCTTGCATATTGTGTAGTTGGAATACTTTGAGGAGAGGAGAATTAATGATCTTGACAAGAAACACTAAGAATTCATTAGTCATCCAATTTATCTTTGGACTGAGAAGACCACTAAGAAAGAGATGGCGGCGATGAACACGACGAGCCCAAAAAAGAGGGTGATGTGGAAGAGTAGTTGAAGAGGTCAACCAGGAGAAGAAGAAAGACAACCGGAAGAAAAAGAAAATCAAGGAAATTTTTCATAAATGGCAACAAATCAACAAACAAAAGTCTACCTGGCTTGCAAAAGCCAAAGGAGATCACGAGCCTCTTTCTACAAGAGCTTCATTAATTAATACTTACATAAAAATTTATGTCAAACAGTGAACATTCCATGGTGAATTGGCAGTAGATTATGCAAAAAATAGTTTTAACTAAAGGGGTTGCATTTTTTAGAAATAGAATAAATTAGGGATTATGAGGACATAACAGTAATATCAAATAATGATTTTATTTATTTTAAAATAAGTGGCTGTATTGAGAAATTTTGTGGCTGTGTTTAGAATTACCCTTTGTAAAATTAGTACTTATCATTAATTTTAAATTTGTAGTCGTTTACTTTTTAAAAAATTATTTGCGCAGTTGTTAGAAATTATTAGTTTTTTTAAACTTTGTGCTATCATCAGTTGCATCATATATATACCCTATATCACAATAATAATTATTAATATCCAAATACATCAAATATAAAACTAATTTTACAAACTAAAAAGAATCGTGAAACAGCCTCATATAAATATTTCTACTATATGAATATTCACTCTATATTCAATCCAGAGCGAGAGAAGTATAATCAACACAGGGGCAAATCCAAAAATCATCTGTATGGGTTTTATTTAATTGTAAATAATAAAAGAATATAAAGTTAAATAACGCATAAAAGTTTTTTTGAATATATTAATTTCAGCTCAGTCATACCATTTTCCCTTATTTTTAGTCATTTTTATTTTTCATGAGGGGATCTATTTAAGATTAAATATCGAATCACTCAGTGGCAGCCCTGAGGCCGTGTGAGAGGTGCACCACACCCGAGCCTCCGAATGAAGGGAGCACTATTTTAAAAAAAATTATATAATAGTAGTATTATTATACTATTAATTTATCTTAGTAGGGACACCTTTTACAAAAATATAATATAAAGAACTTAATCTATAAATTAAATAAAAAGATTAAAAAATTAAATTTATATTTAGGCTAATAAAGATATTTAGCTCAAAATATATTAAAAATAAAATATTAAGATTTATTCAAGATATCAATTAAAATATTAAAATTTATATTATTCCTAACATAACACGACAATCAAAGTGTTAGTCTCTCTTCTAGAATACGAAGCGACTTTTGTGTCTTTGCTTTTTCATTGATTTTCTAGTTCTCTTATCTTTTTTTTTTTTAATTTTCAATGTCATATAAATTACAAACAGATTTTAGTAAATAGAAACCAACAACAAGTTGATAAGGTAGTCCTTCATTTTTTCTTAAACAAATAGTCTGTGATATGAATTATTTTTTGATCATAATATTATACATTTTTTTTAACTCCTATCAGATTTTTCTTGCTGCATTTACGTAATATTCTAGGCCTTTTCTTTAAACTTTTTGTTTACTTTTTAAGAACTTTCCAAAGTGATTTTAGATTTTAATTTGTTTGATTTTATTTATTTTGTTATTATGTTTTATCATTGTTCTTGAGCTAGTAAACATTTATCTTGTTTTGGAAAAACAAAAACAAAATAAAGAGATGATGAGAAAATCTAAAAATTTTGCTTAAAAAAGTGATGGGAGAATTATTTTTAAGTGATAATTATGCATTTAATTTATATGATATTATTTAAAAAATTTATTTTATTTCAGGTTTATTTAAAAATTAAGCAAAATCAATAAGATGGTTGTGCAGTCGTGAAGGACTCGATTTTTTTTGTTATAAGACATTTTTGAATACATTTTGTAATTTTAAATATGATAAAATAATTTTAAAATACATTTTAATATTATATTTTATTAATAATTTTTATAACTATTTAATTTGAATAGGGGCACCAAAATTTACGTCGTACTGAGCCCCAAAATTTACAGGGCCGGCCCTGGAATCACTAACTTAAAATTATATATATATATATAAAAACTGAGTTAGTGGAGCCCTTCGAGTCCCCACATAGATTCGCTACTGAATTATCTGGGTGAGGTGTAGTGGTGAAAGCATCTTATCTAGACTAAGAGATTACATATTCGAGCTTTCCCGAGATATTTGGGTGTTTGAGTTTAATAAATATATTCCTATTAAAAAAAACAAAACAATTCCTTATTCGGAGTGTGTGAAAATATTTTATCTATGATTAATAAATTACTGATTTGAAATTTTCCGAAAATATTTGAATGTGACTTTGAATTAATGTTTAAATAAAAAAACAAATCAGTGGCGTGAGCCGTGAGGTTTAGATCACTATATTAATTTGTCTCAAGTATGAAAATGACATCACTGTGGTCCCCATTTTTACAAATAGGTTAGGTAACAAGAAACACTAATTGAATTTACGGTTAGGGTGGGAATAAGCCTAAAACTTAATCTTTTATATAATTAGGTTCGAATTTTAAAGTAATTAAATAAGTTTCGAGATTAGTTCAATTTTTTTTAATTAATTTGACATTAATCAAATAAAGTTTGAATTACTCAAATAATTGTTGAGCTCAAGTTCAGCTATAGAAAATCAAAATAAAAAATTCAAACTCGATCGAGTCAATTCAATTGTTGTCGCCCATTCATTTAACTTGTGCGGCGGGCCGAATTGAGAAGGCTAAAACACCGTCTACCAGTAATTTTTTTTTCTTTTAAGAATTTCTAGAAATTCATATTAAGTTCTTGAATTTTTAAAAATTGATTAAGAAACTAATTAATGGTTTGTAAGGTTTCTTTTCAACATGTAAAGTTTAATTTTCTATTTGGAGTTCAGAATTTTTAACTTTTTAAGTTAGAACTTTACCTTTTTGTCATTCTTTTCTTTAATGAAAATAATATCACAAACATAATTTGAATCTATGATTTAAACAGAGATTAAAACCACTTGTGTTGAATTATGGAGAAACATAATTTATTTTTGTTTGTTATGACTAATTTTAGATTTTGAGCACCTTTAATTATTATTAATGTCTTTATTTCCTAAGTCCAATCTTAAAGATCACTTTTGAATGAGTTCCTATTTTAATTCAACTATTTGAATTTTAAGGAAAACCCCTTTGGTTTTACACTTATTTAGTTTAATGGATTTATTCTCGTTTATTAAGGGATGAGGAATAAATAATTAACCTTGAGATTTTGTTGGAAAACTTTTAAACATGAAATTGTATTACTAAGATATATTTGAAGAAACTAACATATAACTTGTTTGACATAGACATGCCCAAACCTAACAGGCTGAACCGGCCGGAAACGGTTCGAAACCGGAACCGGATCCTTTTTTACAAGGGCTGGTTCCGGTTCAAGATTTTTAACCCGTGGAACTGTCGGTTCCGAACCGGGGTTCCACCATTTTTTTTTTAATTTTTAAAAATATTATAAAAACTATTGTGATGGAGAATGGAACACTAGACCTCATAATATATTCGTGAATGCTTATCCACTAAGCTACAACACAATTATTGAAAAAATTATAGTTTTAAATATATAAAACCCAACTAATACGAGATTATTATGTGTTATGTTTATTTTTCAACATTTTCTTATATTGAATTAAACAACAATATCCTTAAATATGATATATAATTGTCAAATATAATTAATTTATCAATATATTCTTAAAATTTATATTAGTGTTATTTATGAGTTAAAAGAGTTTCAAGACTATCATGTGAATAATGAACAACATACTATTAAATCTAAAATCTTCATATTTTCTACAAATATTATTTCAAATCAACAAAATTGATTCTTAAAATCTTATTGCATCTTATAAGTTATAATATATCTCACATTACAATATATTGATTGATAATAAGTATAAACTTTAAACATTGATACTAACTTTAATATTAAATTTTAGATTAATGAATATATATCATATTTATTTATACTAACTTGTAAGAATGTAATTTAGTTTACAAGTATAAAATTTAATACAAAGCTTGTACTAAAAAAATGTAACGCCCCCAACTGACCTTCCCTAATTTGGAGTCGCGTTACATTGATGTTCAGGTTTTCCAAACATTTACTCATTTTAAATAAGCGGAAGGCTTAAATAAATTGAAAGATAATAAAAAACATAATAAGTGATACTTCGAGTCTGAAGTTAAAGAGCAACAATCAACAGAACCAAACATTCAAAAGATGGGAAGGAGTATCAGGGTGTATAGCAACATGGAGGAGATATGCATATGAAGATGCATATCTCAGGATCTACGGGTTATAAAACTCTTTCTTCGCCTGTTTACACGCCCGTACTCCCATCCTTGCTGCTCAACCTGCGTATTTTAGAAATAATACGAGGGGCTGAGTATTAATGTACCCAATGGAAAACATGCCCGAAAACATACTTTTATATATGAGAATATGCTATGCAACTCAGACAGATAGACACGGGGTTTTATTGAAAAGAACTGTGCTATCTAAAACATTTTTCATTTATGTGCTATTTAATATGTTATTATATCTGTTATCATTTTGTAACTTGAAGCTGACCCACTTCCGAGTTACGATGACTAGTTGGGAATGAATACTCACTCAACCCACTATCATCAAAGTGCCCTAATCTCGGAACACATAGCATCGAGATCCGATCGTATACAAATAATCACTTTCTTTCTTGCAGGGTTTAAGGTCACTACCATTTCACTCGTGCATTTTATCCTTCCAGGGTTTAAGGTCACTACCATTTCACCCGATCTTTCATGTTTAAGGTAGCTAACCTTCACAAATTAATAAGAGTAGCGCACGCACTAAAAGTACATGGTTCTTGTCTCATTAATACCTCTTTGTTGTTAGCATTCAAACAGAGGACATACATAATAGCACAAAACATGCATAACATCTCATTTAAAACAAAATATTTTAACACATTTTGAAAAGAAATGCACATTTGCTTTTATACTTAAATAGTTTCCCACCTGGTGTTTGACTTAAAGTCTAGATGCTTTCCTGCTAGCTTGAGCTATTCCTTTCACAATGTTCAAACTCCTACAAATGTCAAGGGTAAATTAGTTAAGACAACATTTCTAGGACAACGACGATCTCAAATAACTCCACACCTCACCAATTCTATGTCCATTCTATAATCCGAACCTTCAATCAAACTACACGAATACACATGCTTTCACTCTTAATATGCTTCACTAATCATGTATTGAATTTGACTCGAATCGAACAAGAACGGAATAAGGAACACAATTATCCTTTCTCTGGAAACCTGCGTCGATCGACGGACATGCCTCGTCGATTGACGCACCACATGTAGGTCATCGAGCTCTCGTCGATCGACGAACATGCCGCGTCGATCGACGTAGACATGGTTCGTCGATCGACGTGAGTCGTCTTCTCCGACGACTTCGCGATTGGACGACCCACAACTCGATTTTTCTCACGATTGCTCCGACCGATCATACATGCAATCACATATTCATGATCCTAAGACTCCCTAGAACACGATTCTAGCCATTAAACACAGAATAAATGCAAGAAATGAAGGTTGATGAGAGCTCACCGGAAATGGTTCGACGGCGGCGGCGTGTGGCGGTTTCCGGCAATGAAACTCACGTTTCCAGACACTCGAATGCTCTCTACAACAATAGGAACACGATGCAAACATCCAAATCTCAGATCTATGGCTAGTTTAAACGATTCAAACATTAAAACTAAAATCGAAGGGTGACACCCACCTCACCTTCTCTCCTCGATATCTCGACCGTTTCTCGTCCTCTCGGAGCCCACCTTAGCTCAAATCGAAGCTCAGAGAACGTACTACACGGTGGTGGTGACTGCTTGGTTTGGGGTGGCCAGAAAGTTCATCGGAAAAGGAGCTGACGGGGAGGGTTTTTAGGGGAAGGCTCTCACACTTTCTCTCTCTAACTCAAACTATAGAGGAGTGAAATGAGGGTATAACTTCATATATATTTGTCCCAATATTGCTCTTCTCATACCATATGTATATGTATAACATATGTATACATTATGATAACAATTCCTCTTTCTCAATAATATATATATCCTTACATACCAATATAATCTCTTATATAAATCAATACAACTCATATCTCATGAATCACTCTACCTTATTTCCTCAACATAAAAACTACATTCCAAATAATATACTCATCTCATCCCAACCTCATAAACTTCAATAATTTATTCCAATTCCATAATTAATTTCAAACTCAATAATACAATTAATACATGATTTTTGTAACAAATCCTCTTTATTAAAATAATTAGGCATTACATAGGCTTATCAAAGCTTGGGGTATTACATCCCCTCACCCTTATAAAAATTTTCGTCCCTAAAATTTACAAAGCTTCAAAAAGCTCGGGATATTTCTCTCTCATTTTGTCTTCTAGCTCCCAAGTCGCTTCTTCACGCCCATGGTGATTCCAAAGCACCTTCACGAGCGGAATTATCTTATTTCGGAGCTCTTGAATCTTACGGTCGAGAATAGCTTCTGGCCGCTCTTCATACTGCAGATCCGGACTCAAAGTCACTTCTTCTTGGCGGATCACGTGCCTAGGATCATAAACGTACTTTCTCAATTGAGACACGTGAAACACATTGTGAATATTACCCATGCTTGGGGGTAGTGCTAATCTGTATGCTACTGGACCAATGCGCTCTAATATCTCGTAAGGTCCCACATAGCGCGGTCGCAGTTTACCTTTTACTCCAAATCTCACTATTCCTTTGGAAGGTGAAACCTTAAGGAATACTTTATCTCCCACTTCAAAACACAGCTCAACTCTCCTCATATCAGTATATGACTTTTGCCTGCTCTGAGCTTCTTTAATCCTCTCTCGAATCTGGCGTACTATTGCTATCATCTCATTCACAGCGTCCGGTCCAACAACTTTTCGTTCTCCAACCTCATCCCAATAAAGAGGTGAGCGACACTTCCTTCCATACAAAGCCTCGTAGGGAGCCATTCCGATTGTTGTCTGATAGCTGTTATTATAAGCGAACTCAATTAGAGGCAAAATCGGCTCCCAACTGCCTCCTCGGTCTAAAACCACTGTTCTCAACATGTCTTCGAGAGTTTGGATTGTCTTCTCAGATTGACCATCAGACTGAGGGTGAAACACCGTGCTAAAGTTCAGGCGAGTCCCCAACTCTTGCTGTAAACTCATCCAAAATCAAGATGTAAACTTTGCATCTCTGTCAGACGTAATCGATTTCAACACACCGTGCAGTCTGACTATCTCTCGGACATAAATCTGAGCCAATTTATCTGATCCATAGTTCACCTTAATCGGCAGAAAATGAGCGCTCTTCGTTAGACGATCTACAACCACCTATATCACCGTATTCCCAATCTGTGACTTTGGCAACCCTGTCACAAAGTCCATGGTGATATGTTCCCATTTCCACTCAGGGATGTCTAACGGCTGCAATTTCCCGTACGATCGGTGATGTAACGCCTTAACTTGTTGACATACTAAACATTTCTCCACGTACAGAGCTACATCCTTTTTCATACCATCCCACCAGCATCTGGTTTTCAGATCTTGGTACATTTTAGTGCTTCCTGGGTGAGCAATATACGGTGTATCATGAGCCTCACTTAAGATCTCGTTCCTTAGCTCTTCACTATTCGGCACCAAGATTCTGTCTCGAAATAGTAACGCACTATCAGGTGCCTCCTTATACTCTCCCACTGGCTTGACCTTCAATTTCTGACGCAACCTCTCAATTTCTACGTCTCTTTTCTGTGCCTCTACAATTCTATCTCTTAGATCTGGCACCACGATCAATGCTGCCAAATCACATTTCTTCCTCTCTGAAGGCGATATTACTTCGAGACTGAGTTTCTTAAATTCCCTGATTAATCTGCCTTCTCTCGTAAGCATACAGCCTAGCTGAGCTTCTCCTTTCCTGCTCAAGGCGTCAGCTACTGAACTAGCTTTACCTGGGTGATAATTTATCGTCAAATCGTAATCATTTACGAGCTCCAATCATCTCCTCTGCTTCATATTCAAATTCTTTTGTTCGAAAAAATACTTAAAAATCTTGTGATCCGTGAATATGACACACTTCACACCGTAGAGATAGTGCCTCCAGATTTTCAGAGCATGGATTACGACCGCTAATTCTAAATCATGAGTCGGATAATTCACTTCATGCGGTCTTAACTGCCTCGACGCATAAGCTATCACCTTCCCGTCCTGCATCAATACACAACCTAGTCCATTCTTCGATGCATCAGTGTAAACCTCAAAATTCTTATCTGCTTCTGGCACTGCTAAGACTGGCGCGGTTGTTAAGAGTTGCTTCAGCTTCTGGAAGCTCTCTTCACACTCCTCTGACCATACGAATTTTACGCCCTTTTGCAGTAGCTGGGTCATCATCCTCGCGATCTTTGAGAAGCCCTCAATGAACCTTCGGTAATAACCGGCTAAACCCAAAAAACTGCGAATCTCGTTCGGTGTTGTCGGCGATTTCCAGTCCATCACCGTCTGAATCTTAGCTGGATCTACTTTGATTCCATCCGCCGAAACGATGTGACCCAAAAACATCACTTCTCTCAACCAAAATTCATACTTGCTGAATTTAGCATACAACTTCTCATCTCTTAGTGTCTGCAACACTGTTCTCAAATGCTGCTCGTGTTCTACTTCTCTCTTTGAGTATATCAAAATGTCGTCAATAAACACCAGAACGAAGTTATCGAGATATGGATGAAATACTCGATTCATCAAATCCATGAACACTGTTGGAGCGTTTGTGAGTCCAAACGACATTACTACAAACTTGTAGTGACCGTATCTAGTTCTGAACGCTGTCTTTGGAATATCCTCTTTCCTGATCTTCAGCTGGTGATACCCTGATCGCAGGTCGATCTTGGAAAATACTTTCGCTCCCTTGAGCTGATCAAATAGATCATCAATTCTCGGTAACGGGTATCTGTTCTTCAGCGTTAATTTATTCAGCTCCCGATAGTCTATGCACATACGCATTGATCCATCCTTCTTCTTCACGAATAGAACCGGTGCACCCCATGGTGACACGCTCGGCCTAATATATCCCATATCTAAGAATTCCTGTAGCTGGACCTTTAATTCTTGCAACTCCTTCGGGGCCATGCGGTACGACGCTTTAGAAATTGGTGTCGCACCCGGTTCCAAATTGATGGTAAATTCCACCTGTATGTCTGGTGGCAACCCTGGTAGTTCCTTCGGAAATACATCCTTGAACTCTCTTACAATAGGCACATCTTGCACTATCAGCTCCGGCTTCCCTTCACCTTCTAAGTATACCAAAAAGGCTTGGTTCCCTGCCTTACGCAATAACTTTGTTGCTTGAATCACTGAAATTACAGACACTCTCTGCCTCTTTCGGAATCCATGCACAACTGACTCTTCATTCCCTTGATGAGGAATGATTACTCTCCTATCGTGGCACAAGATCGTCGCCTTGTTCTCCGATAGCCAATCCATCCATAGGATTATATCCACCTTGTGCATATCTAGTACATTCAACTCTGCTACTCGGATCTCATTTTCGCTAAGCTTGATTTTCAAGTCTCGGCATACTGAGGTAGAAATAGTGGTTTCTCCTGAAGGTATTGCTACATTCAAGTCATGACTATTTTTCTCTACCTTAAGTTCTAATGCCTCAATACATGCAGATGAAATGAATGTATGTGATGCTCCGGTATCAAATAATACCTTAACAGGTATGTCATTAATGCATCCCATACCTGCCAAATTTCCATCGTCCTGATTGCCATCCAAGGCATAGGCTCTGGCTCTCCTCTGTGGTCCGTCTCCACCCTGTTGGTTTCCCTTCTGATTCCTCGGTGGAGCCTGATTGCCCTGCCTGCCTCCTCCTCTGTTCCCAACATTTCCTCTCTATGGCTGGCGGTGCCCCCTGATTGCTCTCAACTGTTGGTTTGCCGGCCTCTGGAAATTTTGACGGTCTCCCCCTCTTGTTTAGGGTGTGGCACACTGATGAGCTAAGTGCCCTAGGCCATTGCAGTTAAAACATCTGATTTCTCCCCGCCGACAATCCCCTGAGTGTCTCTTCCCGTATCTTGGACAGTTCTGCGGACCCATATCCCTCTGGTCACGCCTCGGGAATGGTTCGGGATTGTTCCTCTGATAATTCTGATTGTCGTACCTCCCCTGGAAGTTCTGCTGCCTGCCTTGATCATGGCATTCTGACTGCCCTGACCTTGCACGAATTGCCTCGGCGACTCTTCCCACTTTCTCTTCTGAATCGGGGCTGGGGCTTGTACCTCCTGTACTTCCCATCCAGGCATCTTCTTCTTATTTTTGGACGCCTCGATGTCCAAAGCATGTCCCAGCAGGTCCTGGTAGCTTAACCCCTTCATGGTTGCCAACTGCGTGCAGATCTCCTCGCACAATCCATCTCTAAATTTTTCCGCCATTTTCTGTGGCATGTCCGCCAGATGCAGCGCCATTTTGGAGTAACTCACCAAATTTTGTGTCATATTCCTCCACTGTCAGTTTTCCCTTTTCAAACCGAAAGAATTCTACCTCCCTCTCCTTCCGATACTACTTCGGAATGTACTTTTCATACAACGCCTCCTTGAACCTGTCCCAGCTTAGATGGTCCCTCTCTGCTGGCGCGACCGACTTCACGTAGGTCTCCCACCATCTATCTGCCTTCCCCTTCAACTGGTACGACATGCAATTGATCTTCTCCGTCTCTGAACATCTCATATGCTTGAAAATCTTTTCAAGCTCTCTCACCCAATCCTCTGCAGCTGCTGGACCTCCTGTCACATCAAACGTTGGAGGCTGCTGCTTCCTGAAAGTCTCCACCCATTTGACGGATGAAACTTCTGGTACTCCCCCGTGCTGTGGTGGATATTGTCCACCTTGCGCTGCTGCGTCCTCATCATCGGACAGAATTTCGTACTCTTCGTACCCTTGGTTAATAGGAACTTCTTCCCAAACTGGATTCTCATATTCTGGCTGCGGGTTAGCTCTCCCACGGCCTCTACCTCGTTGGCCTCTACCTCGGCCTCATCCACGACCTCTGCCGCGGCCACGACCTTGACCTCTTCCTTGATCTATGAATTCCATTACTTTTTCTACAAAACCACTCCAATTAGCAAATCCATAATAACCTCACACAATAGCATTCATTTAAACCTTAAACCATATCACCCATTTAATACTCGCTCAAAAATTTTAAATAATCAATCGCCATCATTCATAATCCAAGGAATCCCAAATAACGTAACCGTTAAACATCCAACCAAAGTCTCACATGCCATAAGTCCAAATACATCAAAGGAAAAAAACAATACAAGGAAATAACAAGGTTCAACAAACGGAGTATCAGTCTCTCTCTCTGAACACAAATGTAAATAGAGTACAACAAAAGCATCGTAAAGATGTCCAAATCCAAATACAAACACCAAATATCGAGTCCGTGACATCTCTCACTCGGATCCCTCAGACGGATCCTCCTCCTCCTCCTCATCGTCCTCCATCTTAATCTGTCTCTTGCCCCTGTCCTGAACTACCATCCTCCTGCCTCGGCTGCTCTCAGTATCACTGGATAGACAAATCGGCGCCTGTCTCATCCCGTAGCCATGAGTGGTCCCATGGCCTCCAAACATGTCCTCATACCCGCTCTCTGTGGGCTTCGGCCACATCTCGGCACTATCCCAACCGAAGTCATATACCGGCTTAGCCCCGCTGGGCCCTCCCAAATCCTGCTGCGGCTGCTGAACTGATGGTGCTGGCGGATCCTGACATCCAAAAGGCAAAGTCGGATCCTGATGCGGCGGAGGATACTGGACTGAAGCTGTGGAAAAATCACACCACGCGTACGGATCATAGCTCCTCCCTACTGTAACCCGGGCTGGGGTAACGCATAAGCTGCTGCGGGTGTACTCGGTGTAGGTCGTACTCTCGGACGTGACGTGGGTATAGGCACAGGTGCAACCTGAGCAATAGATGGTGCAGGTGGTGAAGCTGGAGTCCACTGCAGCGACGACTAATTCAATGTTGCCTGATAATTAATGTACCCTGAGGATCCCACTGGGTCGAAAAAGAGGTCAACAGATCCTCCGGACCGGTGCTCAGATGGCACTACCATCTGCGCCATAGAAGATGAGGCAGGTCTAGGCCTCGACCGTGGCACCTCACCTGTCGCCGATGCCTGGGTACTCCTCGAAGATGCCGGTGAAATACCCTCAGTCAAAATGGCCTCTTGAATGAGTGCAACCATGAACGTCTGGAAACTTCCTCGTATACCCGTCTGCTGGTTACGATGAACTCTGGCTAGCTCCAGGGTCCGGCTGGTCCACCTTGATGGCATCAACTCCGTAGTCCTCTCCATAGCCTCAGCGTTTGAGATGCCCTGTTCTCTCGTCTGTCTCCAGAAATTCCAGTACTCCATCAACGTGTTGGCCAAATTGTCTACCTCAAATGGTGGGTGGCTCCTGAAACAAAATGCCGCACTCATAGGGTCCATATGCCACCACAACAACGTCCAATGGTCAGTCCCAAGGTCAAAATAACGTCACCATACACAACTCTGTGCCTCGGGACACTACTGGCCTCCGATACACTATGCCGAGGGTCTAACTGATCCTCGTGCTAACACACTCACTCGAGTCTCGACTAAACTTGCCAGGCTCCCTGTACATTCTGCACACTTAACACCAACTAACCTCGTGTATTTTGCACACTCAACCCAATTACTGGATTTTCCAGTTCACAAGAATTTTCAATTTCATAACATAGTCAAGGTTCTAAGTTCAAATAATCATGGATATCGTTTCACTCCACCCTTACAACATCATACTCACAACAATATCAACCTCAAGTAAATGCCTTTTCAAGGCTCACAATCAATCAGTTAGTCCTGATTTGTTCAAATTAGCCCTCAATTCAACACCAGAATACATCATACTACAACTCAATTCAACTAGCACATCTATAACCATAACACCAAAATTTGTAAAAGCTTGCAAAAATTTCAAGAATTAATCAATTTATTACAACCCAAACATTCAAAATGGGCACCTCATGGGTGCCGAATGAAAATAGTTCTCAACTTGAAATATTAAAACTTTCTTAACTCAACACCTTCAAACCACTTCATCAACAATCAGTGTTAGAACTCTGGCTTAACACAAAATCAGTTCAATTCAAAACAATTCAACTTCCTTATTCCACATAAACACTGATTCCCTTCAATTCCTCAAATCACTTTCAAAATGTTCACAATGTTTTCAAAACATTCAAACCATACTTAAATTGCAAGCGGGGAAACTTTTTAAACTTGAAAACGTACCTCATTTGGAGTCGCGTTACAATGATGTTCAGGTTTTCCAAACATTTACTCATTTTAAATAAGCGGAAGGCTTAAACAAATTTAAAGATAATCAAAAACATAATAAGTGATACTTCGAGTCTGAAGTTAAAGAGCAACATTCAACAGAACCAAACATTCAAAAGATGGGAAGGAGTATCAGAGTGTATAGCAGCGTGTGTGCAACGTGGAGGAGATATGCATATGAAGATGCATATCTCAGGATCTACGGGTTACAAAACTCTTTCTTCGCCTGTTTACACGCCTGTACTCCCATCCTTGCTGCTCAACCTGCGTATTTTAGAAATAATGCGAGGGGCTGAGTACTAATGTACCCAATGGAAAATATGCCCGAAAACATACTTTTATATATGAGAATATGTTATGCAACTCACACAGATAGACACAGGGTTTTATTGAAAAGAACCATGCTATCTAAAACATTTTTCATTTATGTGCTATTTAATATGTTATTATATCTGTTATCATTTTGTAACTGGAAGCTGGCCCACTTCCGAGTTACGATGACTAGTTGGGAATGAATACTCACTCAACCCACTATCATCAAAGTGCCCTAATCTCGGAACACACAACATCGAGATTCGATCGTATACAAATAATAACTTTCTTTCTTGCAGGGTTTAAGGTCACTACCATTTCACCCGTGCATTTTATCCTTCCAGGGTTTAAGGTCACTACCATTTCACCCGATTTTTCATGTTTAAGGTAGCTAACCTTCACAAATTAATAAGAGTAGCGCACGCACTAAAAGTACATGGTTCTTGTCTCATTAATACCTCTTTGTTGTTAGCATTCAAACAGAGGACATACATAATAGCACAAAACATGCATAGCATCTCATTTAAAACAAAACATTTAAACACATTTTGAAAAGAAACGTACATTTGCTTTTTTACTTAAATAGTTTTCCACCTGGTGTTTGACTTAAAGTCTAGATGCTTTCCTGCTAGCTTGAGCTATTCCTTTCACAATGTTCAAACTCCTACAAATGTCAAGGGTAAATTAATTAAGACAACGTTTCAAGGACAACAACGATCTCAAACAACTCCACACCTCACTAATTCTATGTCCATTCTATAATCCGAACCTTCAATTAAACTACACGAATACGCATGCTTTCACTCTAAATATGCTTCTCTAATCATGTATTGAACTCAGGCATTGAATATGACAAGAACAGAATAAGGAACACAATTATCCTTTCTCTGAAAACCAGGTCGATCGACAGACATGCCTCGTTGATCGATGCACCACATGTTGGTCATCGAGCTCTTGTCGATCGACGAAGTCGATAGGCTCACGTCGATCGACGTGAGTTGTCTTCTCCGATGACTTCGCGATCGGACGACCTGCAACTCAATTTTTCTCACAATTTCTCCGATCGATCATACATGCAATCACATATTCATGATCCTAAGACTCCCTAGAACACGATTCTAGCCCTTAAACACAGAATAAACGCAAGAAACGAAGGTTGAAGAGAGCTCACCAAAAATGGTTCGACGGCGGCGACGTGTGGCGGTTTCCGGTGATGAAACTCACGTTTCCAGACACACGAATGCTCTCTACAACAACAGGAACACGATGCAAACATCCAAATCTCAGATCTATGGCTAGTTTAAACGATTCAAACATTAACACTAAAATCGAAGGGTGACACCCACCTCACCTTCTCTCCTCGATATCTCGGCCGTTTCTTGTCCTCTCGGAGCCCACCTTAGCTCAAATCGAAGCTCAAAGAACGTACTACGCGGTGGTGTTGACCGCTCAGTTTGGGGTGGCCGGAGTTGGCCGGAAAGTTCGTCGAAAAAGGAGCTGACGGGGAGGGTTTGGAGGGGAAGGCTCTCACACTTTCTCTCTCTAACTCAAACTATAGAGGAGTGAAATGAGGGTATAACTTCATATATATTTGTCCCAATATTGCTGTTCTCATACCATATGTATATGTATAACATATATATACATGTATACATTATGATAACAATTCCCCTTTCTCAATAATATATATATATCCTTACATACCAATATAATCTCTTATATAAATCAATATAACTCATATCTCATGAATCACTCTACATTATTTCCTCAACATAATAACTCCATTCCAAATAATATACTCATCTCATCCCAACCTCATAAACTTTAATAATTTATTCCAATTCCATAATTAATTTCAAACTCAATAATATAATTAATACATGATTTTTGGAACAAATCCTCTTTATTAAAATAAATAGGCTTTACATAGGCTTATCAAAGCTTGGGGTATTACAAAAAACTTAAATGAATACATAATGAATTAAAGAGATTTTCATACATGCTAATTTAAATCAAAGGTTATATTATAACAAATGATAGTATATGCATTGGAGTTCAATGAAAGATGTTAAAAGCTAACATATATGTCTTGGAGTAATGCATATCATACTCAACTTTATTTAGCATTATTTGTACAATTAAGAGAGATTCAAAACTATTAAGTAAATAATAAACAATAATTTAAATTTGTTATTTTAATTTAAATGTTATTTAAAGTTTTTAATGATAAGTAAATTAGAACATGATTTTTTATAATTATAATTACTTGAATAATATATCGCAATTCATTTTTATAGATGATAAAATAAAACTATCTTATTATTTAATAGTTTTTATCTAAAATATTATACATATATATTAAAACATCATTTTATATTATAAAATATTTCATATTTATATACATAATACATTCATATATATTTATTTTAGAAACTATATCAATAAATGAATTGTAGTCTAGTGTTTTGCTGCTATCTTTACCTACTCCAGGTCAGTGGTTCAAACCTCTTTGACTACTTTTTTTTAAAAATTAATAAAAGAAAAAAAACCGGCCCAAATCGGCGGTTCGAACCGGAAGTCCGGAACCGTGCCCGAACCAGAACTGCCGGTTTCGGGCCCAAACCGGAACCGGGCCCTTCTTTAGGCGGGCTGGTTCAGGGCCGGGAGTTTTGGAACCGCCGAACCGGAACCGGAACCGGCGCGTGGCCATAAAATTGTATACTTGTAAACAAAAATTTAGAGGAGGGAAATTCTAAACCCACAATAAATTTAGAGGAGGGAAAATCTAAAATAGCAAAAATTATAAAGGAAAAATAATGTATAGCAATTCTTATGAAAAATTCCACAAAATAGCAAAAGTACACTTTTTAAGGTTAAAATGTCTTAATCACAACATCACTTCTCTTCATTTGTGTGAAATGTTTATCGGATTCTTTTTTTTATAATTTTTTTGACACAACTTAAATTTTTATTGATTTTTCATAGAAGTGCAAATAATTAAATATAATATTTGTTGTTCAATATTTTAAATTCGGCTGGAAATGCGTCCTCCAGTTGGAACTCGAAAAAATCCAGCTGGAAGTCGGGTTTTAAATATATTAAATGAGATTGATTTAAAAAATCAGATTTATTCAAATTTCAATTGAGTTTGAAGTCAAAATGAAATTCGGCAGGAAGTGGAGGCCTTCTAGGTGGATTTCGAATTTTAAATTTATTAAATCTTAAGTGAAATTCGGTTGAAAATGTGTCAACCAGCTGGAAGTCGAATAAATCCGGATGGAAGTAGGATTACAAAGATATTAAATCTAGATTTAATTGTAATAATATTTATTGAAATTGGGCTGGAAGTCGAATGATCCAACTGGAAGTCGAATAATCCAGATGGAAGTCGAACGAATGGGCAGGAATTCGCGTTATGTTTAGTTCCATCCCTTTTCACATCTAATTCATCATAACCTAAAACTTGGCCGTGAAACACACAAAGCGACAGGATCCGGAATATGCTTCGCACGTCGGTTTGAACCACAACCTAAACGACTGCACGCAAACCACCGGCGAACCGCATACGAACCACCGGCGAAGATGTTGACTGCACAGGTTTTTCGCAAGATTTTGTTCTTTTTTTTTAAAAAAAATTGAACTGAATCGGGCTGATATGATATGACACGATATCTGTATTTTTATTAAATTAGTCTATTTTTTTGGATTGAATTAGTTTGTTTATGTTAGTTTTGAATGAGATGATATCTGTTTTCCCTGGTTTTGATGTTTGAACCGTGCATGTGTTTTCCCTGCTTTTGATGTTTTTTAGATTGAATTAGTATGTTTTCCCTGGTTTCGATGTTTGAACCGTGCATGTGATTTCATTTTTATTTTTTTTGTTTTTGGTTTTGATATGCAACAGGCTGAATGGATTCGATATAAAATCCATGGATGCAAACCTAAGACTAATTTATTTTTTAAATGTAAGGTCCTAGAGACCATTAGGAAGACATTGTTTGATGTAGGAGAATGACAGTTGGTTAATGATTTTCGGGCAGGGGTTTTTGGACATTTGTTGGATTGGGCGGACAATGGACTTAGTTTGTTTTTATCATTAATTGAACTATTTAGTCATGAGATTAAGTCAAATAATCCTGAGTTGTTAAGCTTTTGAGTCTGTGGACATGATATCATGTTTTCATAGAGCGAAATTGCCCTTATTATTGGTTTGAATTTTGGAACAACCCATTTTGATCCTACTGCACGCCATGATTTAGAGTCTAGTACTGTATTCCGAGTCTTTTGCGGAGGTCAAATCCTAAGAAGTAAAGAACTATTGGATAGGTTTGAACAAAAAAAGATTGATTGTAGCCATAGGTTATTGTACCTCAGGGTGACCAATATATTAGCATTTTGGTTTTTTGCACTGGGGTATACAGAAACAAGAGGAAAATAGAAAAGTAGTTGTATGTCTTAAGTGAGGATTTTGATGCATGGAACCAATTTCCAGGGGTACATATGCATACAAAGCACTCCTGTATTACAAAACGCATATACCCAATAGTCGGAATCAACTTGAGAAAAAACCATTCATCTTCCTGGTCCCTTTTGGGTACTACAGGTTTGAAATTGTCACCATTTTTAACATTATTTTGTGATTAATGTTTAATGAAAATAATTTATTTTTTTATAATGTTGTTAGGTTTGGGCCTATGAGGCCATTCCTCAGTTGGGGCAGGCTTGTGCCGGTTAGTTAAAGCGAATGTTGTGTCACGTATGTTGAAGTGGCGATTCAAAAGATCCAATATAAAAGATTGGATAGCCTTCTTCTCCCAACAGGTAATATAATGAAATTTGAGTGTGTATATTCGTTTTATAGGAATATTGATTATATTATCCTATATGTGTTTAAAACTTACAGCTCACTGTGGTAACTGCCTTACCTCCTTTGCCATATGAGATGAGTAGCCAATATTGGCGATCTGCACAAGGAGATGATAAGATGGGTGTGAAGTATGTGACTCCAATATCTACACATGCGCTAATACAAGGTGAAGGGTCTAGGATTACAAGTCTGGACAACATCCGAACTAGAACTATACGCTCGAAGGCTATCTCTACATATTTTGCCCGGAGAATGTGCCGACAAGGATCGATGATGAAACCACGAGATATAATAGCGGACCTTCAAAAGAATTTTGGAATTAAATTGAGCTACAACAATGCGCTACGAGCTCGAAATGGAGCCATAGCTATGATATATGGTGGCTTAGAAGATTCTTTCAACTTGTTGCCAAAATATTTTCATGTTCTCAAATAGCACAATCCGGGCACTATTACCAACCTTAATATCGGCAAAGATGGATGACTACGACAGTTCTTTGTTTGCTTAGGTGTGTCGCGTGCAACATTCTCAACTTTATTTCAACAAGTGATTGTCGTTGATGCCACACACCTCAAGGGCCGAAATAAAGGTGTGCTATTGGTTGTTGTAACCAAAGACGACAACGAGCAGATATTTCCTCTAGCAATTGGATTTTCACCAATCGAGAATGATGAGAACTGGACATGGTTTATGTCCCAGATCCGGATGGCTTTCGATTCTAATGAGCAATTGCTGATTGTTTCAGACCACCACATCAACATAGCAAACGCAATAAGCTTGGTTTATCTAGAGACAACACACATTTTATGTTGTTACCATATCTAGAACAAGTTGACAACCTTCACTGCTCCAGTTGTGAAGTTATACCACAAGGCAGCCTATGCTTACCGTTCTATAATCTATCATAAGGCAATTGACCAGATTGCACAATATTGCCTGGTAGCTTACAACAAACTCATGACGTTGGGACCGGAAAAGTGGGCAAGGTCAAAATGCTTGGTTTGCTGGTATATAGGCACATTGTTGAAAAATGGTTTGATGAAAGGCGAGCTAAGGCATTTGCAAGAAACAAAGAGTTGACTGAGGAATGCGTGACCAAATTGACTCCATTGCTGGAGATTTCGAATAGATACTCTGTTGTGGCTATTTCTGAGGAACAACTTAAAGTAAAAGACATCGTAAGAACGTGGAAGGTTGATCTCCAAGACAACTTGTGCGACTGAATTTCAGCTGGATCTCATTCCATGCTCGCATGCTATTGCTGCAATTCGGTTAGTAAAATATATCAATACATCATTCTTTAATTTATAATGATCAACTTTATCATTGTTATTGACACAGCTTCAAGGATACGAGTATATATGACTATGTTTGGTCATACTACAAGACATCCAATTGGCTAGAAATATATGGAGGAATCGTACACCCGCTGCCTCCAAAAGATGCGAGGGTTGTATCACCAGAAGCACAAGCATGTGTTGTTTTGCCACTGATTGTGAATGGCCAAGCCGATCGACCAAGAAATAGTCGTCATTCTTCAGGAGCAGAGGTGGGACAAACATCGACTAGTAGACGACGAGCTCCAAAGAAATGCAGTATATGTGGATCTACAAGTCACACAAAACGTGCCTGTCCAGAAAGAGTTCCGCCTAATTAATTTGTTTGGGTTTTAGGAATTTTATTGCCTCACGTATTGTAATATGTTCAGTTTAATTCAAAATTCTTGTGATTTCCATGATTTATATTTTATGTGCTTCACATTTAAATTCTAAATACCAACAAATTTTACATGATTTATATTTTTTGTGATTGGCAAGATGTAATGGAATTTTCACAAGATCCAAATGAAAAATATTTAAAATGGACTTCCAACCTACTTTTGTTGAGTTCCAGTTGATTTCACTGAATTCAGGCCCAATTCAATACTGAATTCTAGCTGTAATTGCCGACTTCCAGCTATAATGAACTACTTCCAGCCCAATTCGTTCTGAGTTCCTGCCTATTTTAAATGCGAGTTCCGGCTGGAATTTCTCACTTTTTTTTTATTTCTTTAATATTACTATGTTAGTGCAACCCTAACTGCATAATAATAAAATAAGCAAACAGTTGGAATTTTCGCACAAATCGATAAATGTGATTGGACGATTGAGACATTGTTGACATCGAAAGTACACTTTTGCTATTTTGTGGAATTTTTCATAAGGGGTGCTATTTTTTGAATGTTTACTATAATTTTTGCTATTTAAAATTATTCCCTCACAAATTTACCCCAAGAGCAATGTCTAACCATATTCTACTGGGCACCAAGGTTGGACATGTGATTTCGGGATCATGTGAAATAGTGACTCTATTTTAATTATAAATAAATAAATTCATAAAATTTTTGTAACGCCCCCAACTGACCTTCCCAATTTGGGGTCGCGCTACATTGATGTTTCAGGTTTTTGCCACACATTTTCTCACTTTATATAAGTAAGTGGAAGACTTTAAATAAAATCAAAAGATAACTAAAACATCAGAAATTCATACTTCGAGTCAAGTTTAAAGAACAATATTTAAATTGTTTAAACATTTCAGAAGTGGGAAGGTTAAATCAGAGAGTGTAGCAGTGTGTGTAGCGTGGTGGAGATATGCATATGAAGATGCATATCTCAGGATCTAGGGGTTCAACATTCTTTACTTTACCTGTTTACACCCCTGCTCGCCCATCCTTGCTGCTCAACTTGCGTATCTTAGATATAATACGAGGGGCTGAGTACTAATGTACCCAATGAGAAACATGCCTGAAAATATACATTATATAGGAGTTATGCTATGCAACTCACACAGATAGACACAGGGTTTTGTTGAAAGTAACCGTGCTATCTAAAACATTTTATTTTGCACGCGTGCTATTTACATGTTATGATATCTGTATTGGTGTTGTAACTGGAAGTTGGCCGGCTTCCAAGTTACGATGATCAGTTAGGAATGTAAACACACTCAACCCACTGTCATCTAAGTGCACTAGTCTCAGTAATCCATTTTGAGACCCGATCATTTTAATATAAATCACCGAATCCAAACACTGGAGGACACTCCGCCTCATTCCAACAAACACATGGGGACAATTCACCCAAATCAATAACAAAGGGGCTTCCAACCTTGTTCACTAAATGAGTTCTAGCGCAGTTATGGAAACCTAGTTCTAAACTCATTAGTATTACTCTCTGCCGATGGAAATCGACAGAGGACAGATATAATAGCACAAAACATGCATAGCAGTCTCAGTTTAAAACAAAACAGTTTTAACACATTTTGAAAAGAAAATGCACATTTGATTTTGTACTGAAATAGTTTCCCACTTGTGTTTGGCTTTGGGTATAGATGTATTTCCGCTAGTGTGAGCTCAAACGATCCTCACTTTCAATATCCTACAATCATAAGGTCATAAGTTAGGACGAACAATCTAGGACAAGAACTATCTTAATCATAATACGATTCATGCTTCTAATCATATCGTAAACTCAGGGATCGAAGTAACTCAAACAGAAATGGAAAAAGGAATGAGTAAACATGACTACTACTTTCTGAATGGCTGTGTCGATCAACAGAACTCTGTGTCGATCGACACAGTTCAGGTCAACATACACACGACACAACTCTATTGACTACCTTCGTTGACCAACTCTGTTGATCGACACACCTCTTGTCGATCGACAAGAGTGTGTTGAATACCTCCCTCGGCTGGCATCCCTGTCGGTCAAAACACATCCTGTCGACCGACAGAAGTACTCGAAAATTTTCCTCTGACAATACTTTTGTGTCGATCGAAACACTTCCTATCGACCAACATGAGTGCTCGATCGACCTAATTCGATAGAAAGCCTCCTTGTCGATCGACAGCATTCCTGTAGACCGACAAGAGTCATCTTCTCCGACTCTCCTTGCGGTTGGACCTGCAATTCCGTAAAAAACACACCTCCTCACCTCCGATCATACATGCAATTATGTATTCGTGGTCCCTAAACATCCTAGAACCCCAATATCACCTCAAAACATCAATTTAACATGAAAAACATAGGGAAGACGAAGCTCACTGGAGCCCCTCTCTCTCACAGCGGCGACGCGATTCCAGCGGTGGAACTCGCAGCTCTTGATGTCCGAATGTTCCCTATAACATCAGGAACATGCCTCAATCAACCAATTTCGATTTCATTGCCAATTAAACGAGATACGATTTCAAAACTCGAAAATCTTAGAGGGGTGAACACCCAAACTTCTCACCTCGATAACTCCGTCAATACTCGTCCTCTCGGAGCCCACTTTAGCTCGAATCGGAGTTCAAAGAAAGGGCTACACGATGGTGGTGGCCGCTTGATCTGAAGTGGCCAAAGTTGGCCGAAATCTGGCCGGAAATTAGGTATGACGGGAATGGGTTTGGGTATGACTTCTCTCACTATTTTTCTCTCTACTTGCAGTGTAAGGAAGTGGAAATGAGGGTGATATTCTCACATATATTTGTCCAAACATTCCACTTCATGTACTTATTATTTATGTGTATACACACATATAATCTAAATTCTCATAATTCCCTTATAATTAATATAAGTGTATATACATACATCTAAAATTATCAAATTCCAACCCCACTTAATACTTGATAAATTATATCATTTTCTTCCAAAATTAACAATTCACCTTATCATCTTCAAATAAACCATGGTAACTCTTCGTTTGTATAATTCCCTTCCGAAGTCCATAATAATATCTAAATCCTTAATTTGAACTCATGAAATAAATACACCAAAATTGGGAATAATTCACTTTATTTAGCTCAAATAATTATACATGGTCAAATTATACACGGGGTATTACATCCCCTCACCCTTATAAAAATTTCGTCCCCAAAATTTACAAAGCTTCGAAAAGCTCGGGATACTTCTCTTTCATCTTATCTTCCAGCTCCCAGGTCGCTACTTCACGTCCATGGTGACTCCAAAGCACTTTCACGAGCAGAATCGTCTTATTTCTGAGTTCCTGAACTTTACGGTCCAGAATAGCTTCCGGCCGTTCTTCATATTGTAAGTCTGGTCTCAACACTACTTCCTTCTGGTGGATCACTTGTCTAGAGTCATAAACGTACTTCCTCAGCTGAGACACGTGGAACATATTATGAATATTACCCATGCTCGGGGGTAGTGCCAATCTGTACGCTACTGGACCAATGCGCTCCAATATCTCATAAGGAGCGCGGTCTCAGTTTGCCTTCAACTCCAAAAAAATGCACTATTCCTCTGGAAGGCAAAATTTTGAGGAATACCTTATCCCCCACTTCAAAACATAATTCGGCCCTCCTTGAGTCGGCATATGACTTCTGCCTACTCTGCGCTTCCTTGATCCTTCCTCTGATTTGCTGAAAAATTTCAATCATCTCATTTACCGCGTCCGGACCAATAACTCTTCGTTCCCCTACCTCATCCCAATATAGAGGCGAACGACACTTCCTTCCGTACAAAGCCTCATAAGGAGCCATTCCGATTGTTGCCTGATAACTATTATTTTTAGCAAAATCAATCAGAGGAAAAATTGGCTCCCAACTGCTTCCTCGGTCTAAGACCACTGTTCTCAGCATGTCTTCAAGAGTCTGAATTGTCCCCTCAGATTGCCCATCTGATTGAGGGTGAAACGTTGTGTTGAAATTCAGGCGAGTCCCCAATTCCTGTTGTAAAATCATCCAAAATCGAGATGTGAACTTCGCATCTCTATTTGACATAATAGATTTCGGCACTCCGTGCAGTCTGACTATCTCTCGAACATAAATCTGAGCTAGCTTATCTGACCCATAGTTCACTTTAATCGGCAGAAAATGAGCGCTCTTCGTTAGACAATCTACAACAACCCATATCACTGTATTCCCCTTTTGTGACCTTGGCAATCCAGTCACAAAGTCCATGGTGATATGTTCCCATTTCCACTCAGGGATGTCCAATAGTTGCAATTTTCCATACGGCCGTTGATGTAACGCCTTAACTTGTTGACATACCAAGCATTTTTCCACGTATAGGGCTACATCCTTCTTCATACCATCCCACCAGTACCTAGTTTTCAGATCCTGATACATCTTAGTACTTCCTGGGTGAGCGGTCGCTCAACATCTCCTTCCTCAACTCTTCACTGTTCGACACCAACATTCTATCTCGGAACAACAATGCACTGTCAGGTGCTTCCCGATACTCTCCCACTGGCTTGACCTTCAGCTTCTGACGCAACTTCTCGATTTCTGCATCTTCCTTCTGTGCCTCAATGATTCTCTCCCTTAAATCCGGCACTACTGTCAAGGTTGCTAAATCGCATCTCCTCCTCTCTAAAGGGGATATCACTTCTAGACTGAGCTACTCAAACTCCCTGATTAACCTGTCTTCTCTCGTTAGTATGCAGCCTAGCTGAGCTTCTCCTTTTCTGCTCAAGGCATCAGCTACTGAATTAGCCTTGCCTGGGTGATAATTGATCGTCAAGTCGTAATCATTTACGAGTTCTAACCACCTCCTCTGCCTCATATTCAAGTTCTTTTGTTTGAAGAAGTACTTCAAACTCTTGTGATCAGTGAATATGGCAAACTTCACTCCATAGAGATAGTGTCTCCAAATCTTTAGAGCATGGATTACGGCCGCTAACTCTAAATCATGAGTTGGATAATTCACTTCATGCGGTCTTAACTGCCTCGACGCATAAGCTATCACCTTCCCCTCCTGCATTAACACACAACCTAGCCCATTCTTGGATGCATCAGTATAAACCTTGAAGTTCTTTTCTGATTCTGGCACTGCTAAGACTGGTGCGGTTGTTAGTAGCTGCTTTAACTTCTGGAAGCTTTCTTCACACACCCTTAACCATACGAACTTCACACCCTTCTGCAGTAACTGAGTCATTGATAAAGACTCACTTTGTGCATTTTACTGATGTAAATTTGCTCACTTTTGACCTTAGATTGGATTATTACGTGGTGTTCCCATATATTATCTATATTCTTTTAGGAATTATTACGTTTGGTCTGGTTTGTGGTTGTTTATGCAGATTTCACGCACATTTGAGCTGTTTACAAGAATTGACCAGGTACCCAGGGGGCTAATCGATGCTAGCTTGCATCGGGAAGAAGAAAGAGTCAGAAAATACTGAAGAACGCGCCGAAATCATGTTCGAGACGGAATAGGCGACCCAAATGACACAACCGGCGACCGCCGGTCATGTAGATGGGTCGCCGGTTGTGAAAATCAAGCCTTTTCTCATGGCTCAATATCGGAGACCCGGATGACACATCCAGCGATCGTCGGTTATGTAGATGGGTCGCCGGTTCTGCATTTTTCCTCCGTCAGCTTCAATGCACGATTGACGACCCACGTGCATGGTCGGCGGTCGCCGATCGGGTGGTCTGAACCGCCGATTTTGTCCCGATTTGACGTATTCTGGCGAATCTGAAGCCCAGAATCATATCTTTTGGAGATTTAAAGAGCCCCAACTATAAATAGGACGTCTCTGAACGTGAATAAGGTTCCTTTTACCAATTTTCTGAGATTAGAGAGCATAGAATTGAGAGCAAAAGCAGGGGAACTTGAAGAGCACTGCAGGAATCGAATATTGAAGACCACGGGTTTTTAATTTCCATGTTTTCTGTTCTTGTGACTCTTCATCTTTCTGTTTTTCTAGAACTTAGCATGATTGGCTAAGTTTATTCATGGATTCTAGGGTTTGAAGCTTTGTAATTAATCATTCGACAATTTATGTGATTTAATGTTCCCTTTCCATTGATGTTCTGATTTCTTGAGATTTTCATGAATTACGAGATACTGGCCATTGATTGTGATTTGAATTGGTAGTTTTTGAACCAAGAGGTCTAGGTTATCAATTAAGACGCCAATAAATCAGATTTATAAGGGCAATTGTCCGAGAGGAAGTTGAGCTTTGAAGGGTTTTCAAAATCTAAGGTTTTATCAAGAGTAAAAGTCTTTTGTATGTCCGAGAGGAATCACTCGATCTTTTATTTCCACGTTATGGTTTAGAGTCCGAGAGGATCACCTGATAACACATTTGCGATTAACTCACATCTTTGGGAATTAAATTGGGATTGAATTACATAGAGAGTTGTTTGATTGTTATTCAAAGTGGATTACCCTGGAATCCTATTTTCTCATAAGTTTTCTAAAACCACTTGAAATTGTTATTTACTATTTTCTGTTTCCAAGTCATTGCTACGTTTTCAATAAACCAAAACCATCTTCTTATTCGCCTAGATAGTAGTACGGTATCTATGCTTTAGTGCTTGATTATATTTCGAGCCTGCAGTCCTTGAGATTCGATAAATTATTACTTGCCCTCTGCAGTGGTCTGTACACTTGCAGTTTTAGCGTGTTGAAAAATACGCTATCAAGTTTTTGGCGCCGTTGCCGGGGACTGCAAAGATTTATAATTGACACTAATCCTGATATTACGCTAATTACTCTAGGTTTTATTTTATGCACATTTATTTTAAATTATGTTTCCTTTCTGCGCTATTCACGGTCTGTTTCCTTGCAGGTAGTATATGCGAACCAGGTCAAAAGGTCCACCTCCTGAACCTTTAGATCCGGAGATCGAATCCACCTGCCGAAGAAACACTGCGCGAAGAAAGTTAGCGTTCACTATGGCTGACAATCAGGCGGCACAGATAGCTGAGCTGCAGAGGCAGCTACAAGAAATGAATCTAAGACTCCAAGAGCGTCAGGGTCCTGAAGTACCTCGACCACCTACCATCGATGAGATGTACGAGCCGATGACTGATAGGCATCGTAATGCAGATTTTGGGCTAAAGGTGGATACACCGAATTTTGAGTTGAAGACTGGTCTGATACACACAGCTCAACAGAATCAGTATGGGGGATTACCAACCGAGGATCCTCATCTACACATTCAGAGGTTCCTTCTGCTTCTTTCGGAACCCATGCACAAACGCTTCTTCATTCCCTTGCTGAGGAATGATCACTCTCCTCTCGCGGCATAAGATCATCGCCTTATTCTCTGACAACCAATCCATTCCTAGGTTTATATCTACATCATGTATGTCCAGTACATTTAACTCTGTCACTTGAATCTCATTTTCATCAAGCTTGATTCTCCAGTCTCGGCACACTAAAGTAGAAATAGTGGTTACCCCTGAAGGTATTGCTACGTTCAAGTCTTGACTATTCCTCTCTACCTTAAGTTTCAAAGCCTCAACACATGCAGATCATATGAAAGTGTGCGATGCTCCAGTATCAAACAATACCATGACAGGTATATTTTTAACGCATCCCATACCTGCCAGATTCCCATCGTCCTGGTTGCCATCGAAAAAATAATATTGCCTATGAACATGCATGATTATTATTATTGATTGCATGAAATGGATGGTTATGGATTGATTGTATGTTTTTCGTCCTCGTGGTTCCTCGGGTTAATCCGCCCATTTATATGGATTCATTTTTCACCCACGAGATAAATCCGTGGTTAGATTAGATTTTTTTTAGAATGTAATTAGAATTATTCCAATGTAATATTCTATTTTCAAAAAATTAAATCTGTAAAACGAAGAACGAAGAACACGAAGAACGAAGAACACGAAGAACGAAGGACTGCGCGACAACACGCGACAGGGCCGGCATTGCTGGGGGCCATGCACGGCCGTCGACGGCGGCGCACGGTAGATCGGCGCGCGGTGGCAGCGCACGGCGACGGCGGCGGCAGCGCTGAAACCCTAGGGTTTCGCACGCGCACAGGCCGCGCGGCCACGGCCGGCACAGGGCACGGCGCGCGGGTCTCCAGGCCGGGCCGGCGACGCGAGGGGCGACGGGCAGGGCATCGGTTCGCGGTGGCGTGCGGGACAGGCGCGCTGGGGCGCGCGCGATGCGGCGGAACCCTAGGGTTCGCGCGCGCGTGCGCGGCAGCCCTGCGCGGTGCTGTGCACGCTGGCGGCCGTCCTCCCTCCCTCGGTCGGCATCGGCAGGCGGGGCAGGTGGAGGCGGTGGCTCGGTGGCCGGCGACGCGGATTGGGACGGCGGTGAGCGTGCGGCTGGACGTGGAAAACCCTAGGGTTTTTTCGCATGGTTCGTGCGACCCTGGTTCCGTCCTTGCGCGATTCCGGCGAGTCACGGAGGCCAACGGTGGAGAAGAAGAGTGAACGGCGGTTCGGGCGACGGTCGGGGCAAGCCGGGGCGGCGGCATGCGAAACGGGCAACGGCCGGAGGAGGCGGTATCGCGGACTGCATCCATGCACGTACGTGCATGGCTGTTGCGCATGCCGGGAGCCCTCACGGCGATGGCAGGTCGCCGGCGATGGTGTTTCGCCGGTGGTGGCTCGTCGGGCTGAGTTCTCGCGGGCTATTGGGCTTGCAATGTGTGCCTAGGCCTGCGATCTGGTTAACTGGCCCATTTGTCCAATTTTCTGATGGATCAAATCTTGGAGGCCCAAGTTCAGAAAATAAATCAAGATCTCAGTCCAAGTAGTGGGAGCCCAGTCGAAGATCTGTAAAATAAATTCTAACTTGTAATAGTTAGATTTATTTTGTTTTGTATCATGGGGCCACGAGGACATTTTTATTTGTTTTATTATCTGTCTTCGCATGATATACGTGTTTAATTTAATTGCGCAGCATATAAGCATGTTGTAGATAATAGGAGCACATTTACTGCTTTTATTTACGGCTTTAAAGCATGCTATGTGATTTATTTTATGTAATTAATTATGACTATAAATTCGGGGTTCATGCTTTGCATGATAGAATTTTAGCAACGTTATAATTATGGCTACATAAAATAATCTGTGCAATTGAACCTTATGAACTGAAAATTACTAAGCTCATAATTTAGTAAGACCTCCACAAAGCGATCCTTTATTGGAAGTGGATAATTTATTAGGTAAACGTCTACATGTGTAGCTTACTTAATTTATTGTTCATAAGTTCCAATACATAGGATTTCTTAAAACAAACATTTATTTCATGTGAGAAGTGGGAGTTCATGCGTAAACGTCTACATGTGTAGCTTGCGTATTGAATATTCATAAGTTCTCTAGGGATTGAATTAAATGAGACTACCTTATTATAAGGATCAGGTGTGTTCAAATAGATCCTAATATGGGAGGGTTGGCTTTGGTGGTAAGCTAGCTTAGATATTGTCCAGAGTATAACTCATATGTGAAGTCCCTGCTCAGTAGGATAATATGGTCTTAAGTTAGTCTCCAATTATTAATTCCATTTGTTTAAGGAACCCGGGCATGGATTGGAATTAAAGGACTAGAATTGAAAGATGCAGTCTGGTTAAGTGTTTTGTTGTAAACGTCCATATGTGTGGCTTGCAATAATAATACTTAGGCAAATTGGAGGAAACATTAATATTGCTTTATCATAAGGTTTCAATATTTAATTGTTTCAATGTTCTGCGACTATGTTTTAATTGGTGTTTTTTAATTTATTGTTTCAGACATGTCTTTACCGAATGTAATCAATATCTTAGCACAAAACCAATTAACCGGTCCCAATTTCCAAGAATGGAAACGCAACTTGGATTACATCCTTGTCGCAGAGGAGCACAAGTTTGTCTTTGATAAGCCTCGTCCGGCTGAACTCACTAATGCATCGACTGATGAGGAAAGGAGCTACTATAACAAGTGGCTCAAGTCAAACAATATAGTGAAATGCTATATGATGACTACGATGTCCAAGGTTCTTGCACAGCAGCATCACTCATATGAGAATGCTAGTGACATTATGGAAAGCCTCACAGCGACTTATGGTGAGTCAGACCGAGCTGTCAGATTCAATCTCATGAGGGAAATCGTGGGAAAGAAAATGGCGGAAGGAAGCTCGGTCAGAGAGCATGTGGTGGGTATGACTCATCTTATGGATGAGCTTACACTGCATGGGGGAGGTATCGATGCGGAAGCGCAGGTTGATATCATCCTAAACTCTCTGCCAAAGTCCTATGAGAACTTTAGACTGAATGCTGTCATGAACAAAAAAGAGTACACTCTTAACGAGCTACTCAATGACTTGATGGCAGCGAAATTAGTCATGCAGCCAGAAAAGGTTGCTTTGGCTACTTCTAGTAATCGTCCTGTTGCGCTGGTTGGCAAGAGGCGCAAAGGAACGTTTAAGAAAAAAGCCAAAGGTACAACTTCTGGCAGAAAGTCAAAGAGGACACCGGGCGTGCCTGCTAAAAGAGACAAGTGCTTCAGGTGTGGCAAGGCTGGTCACTGGAAGAAAGATTGTCAAGTCAGGAAGACTGGACAAGGTGCGTCATGTGCATTTATAATGGAAACATGTTTGGCATCAGTTACTACCCATTCTTGGGTAGTGGATACTGGAGCTACTGACCATGTTTGTTATACTTTGCAGGGGTTCAGGCCGACAAGGCAGCTGAAGCATGACGAGATTACCATCTCAATGGGCAGCGGAGAACGAGTCTCAGCAGTAGCCATTGGAGATTTTACTTTATGCTTTGAAAACAATGTTTTGATTTTGAGAGATGTTTTATATGTACCGGTTTTTCGGCGGAACTTAATTTCAGTTTCCAAGTTATTTTGTGATGGATATTCAGTTATTTTTGATAGTGGAGTTTCTATCATTGGTAATAACGGTGTTATCTGTCATGGCAAACTAATTGACTCTCTCTATATCATTGAATGTATGCATAAATCTTCCGTGAATGTTGCAAACTCATCCAATAATAATAATCATTTAAAGAGAAAGTTTTCTTCCGATGAGGATCAAACATATCTC
This sequence comes from Plectranthus barbatus, assembly GCA_026898455.1. Lineage (NCBI taxonomy): Eukaryota > Viridiplantae > Streptophyta > Magnoliopsida > Lamiales > Lamiaceae > Plectranthus > Plectranthus barbatus. The sequence continues at coordinate 770,685 of JAPKLW010000055.1, read as the reverse complement.
TGGCACTTGAGACTAGGTCACATCAATCTAAAGAGGATTAAAAGATTAGCATGCGATGGGCTCTTGGATTCCTTCCAAGTGGTACCGCATCAAATCTGTGAGTCCTGTATAGAAGGAAAGATGATGACCAGGCCTTTTAAGGCAAGTCAGTCTCGAGCATAGGATGTGTTACAATTGATCCACTCTGACTTATGTGGACCAATGTCCACGCAAGCTCGTGGAGGGTATGAGTATTTCACCACATTCATTGACGATTACTCAAGATTCGGATATGTCTATTTGCTTCGAGTATAAGTGGGAGATTGATGGATATATATACTGAAAGCATTATGATTGGTATATTATGTACAAGGTTTATTGGTTAATATACTGGAAATCATAATTGTTGTATGTTCATCTCCTGTCTGAATTAACAAACATGTGTCGCAAACACAATTATCCTCTTATCTCGTCGATAGGGAGAACATACGGTGTGTAGAAGATCACAGAAGATCGTATGGATCGTTTGACCTAGCGAGATATAAATAGTCATCACAGCTGAGACAGTTCCAGGATAAACTGTCGGTGTAGGCTGCAGCATATGCGGATAAGCATCTTATCTTGGATGTCTTGGTATGCTGGTGTGGGGAACACATTGATGAGGACCTAAGTCGAGATCGATTCTTTTATCTGACATTAAAAGAATCTAGATCTCTATGACTCGATGGAATCTTAAGCCTATATGATGATACAGAAGTGTACATATATTGTATATCACTTTGAGTTGTAGAGAAAGTTCTAGTTGAACCTGTACATCTGCAGTCTTGGGTGATATCAATTTGTGTATGACTGTCTGGTATCTGAACTAGGTAACCACATCCAGTATAGGATGGTGACATTCCCTGAACAGCTCAAAAGGTTCGTTATGCTAAAGTCCTGCAGGCTGATTAAGTTCAAGAATAAGTGAAAAGGTTTGAGTGGATTGATTCAGGAATTAAAGATGTTAATTAATTAAATAGCTTGTCAGAGCTTAAATTAATTAACGAATGTCTGTAACCTTAAATGTGGGGATAAACCGAGTCCAATGCAACCCGTTCCTCAAAACGTGGTAGCAAATACGTAGGACAATATTGATTCTCTGGTGGCATGAATCAATATTAATTAATTAATTATATTCTGGGTTGAATATGAGAATTAATTAATTGATAGGCCTTATTTGTTATTTGCATTCTGGTCCCTGGTCTGGCCCATGATAACTCAAGCCCAATAGGAGCCTAGAATTTCCTATAAATAGGCCTCAGTTCCTCAGATCTCAACACACCTACAACACACAAGATCATAAGTTGCACACAACAAACCAGTATTTGGGAGCTGTAAGTGATCGACTAAGATCTGAGAACGAGGAGGAAATTCTGCTTCTCAACCAGGCAAAGGATCTGATAGATAATCTTCACCAGATTTTATCAGAAGATCAGATCAGGAGGATTCTTCTTCTTCTTCTTCTCTCTCCTCTCTTGTTTTCAAAAATAATCTTTTATTTTCTATAGATTAATTTCCTCAATCTGTTAGGAAATTAAATCTTGGTGCGTGGGAAAGATCAAAGGGCATCTCCGCACACGCGTTCTTCAGAGTTCATCGATCCAGGTATTCCGCATAAACCTTCTTATGCATAATAATATAGGAGCATGCTAGGATTGTTCATAGGCATAGCAATTTATTTTTGATATCCCAATTAACGATTCTTGGCAAACGGACTTCGTGATTCAGTTCACGAATCCCTTCAGGCTCGGCCTCTCCTCTGCTGTCCATCACCACCCTGCTGGTTACCCTCTTGGTTCCTGGGTGGGGCCTGATTGCCCTGTCTGCCTCCTCCTCGGTTTCCCATGTTACCTCTCCATGGCTGGCGGTGCCCTCCGATGGCTCTCAGCTGCTGGTTTGCCGGCCTTTGGAAATTTTGACGATTTCCACCTTGAGCTTGCGGCGTTGGGCAAAGATTGGCTTAGTGACCCTGGCCTCCGCAACTATAACATCTAACTGCATTTCCTTGGCATCCTCCGGTATGCCTCCTACCACACCTCTGGCAGTTCTGCGGGCCTGTTTGGTCACGCCTCTGAGCTTGCTGGGGGTAGTGTCTCTGAAAATTCTACTAGTCATGCCTCCCTTGAAAGTTCTGTTGTCGCCCCTGGTCATGGCGCTTCTGGCTGCCCTGACCCTGTACAAACTGCCTCGGTGGCTCCTCCCACTTTCTTTTCTGAATCGGAGCTGGGGCCTGTATTTCCTGTGCTAACCACTCCGACAGCTTTTTCATATTCCTGGACGCCTCAATGTCCAAAGCATGGCTCAGCAATTCCTGATAGCTCAGCCCTTTCATGGTCGCCAACTGCGTGCGGATTTCTTCGCACATACCATCTCTAAACTTTTTCGCCATCTTCTGTGGCGTGTTCGCCAGATGCGGCGCCATCTGGAGTAGCTCACCGAACTTGGTGCCGTACTCCTCCACCATCAGCTTTCCTTGCTCGAATAGAAAAAATTCCACTGCCTTCTCGTTCCGGTATTGCTTCGGAACATACTTCTCAAATAAGGCCTCCTTGAATCTCTCCCAGCTCAGATGGTCCCTCTCTGCTGGTGCGACGGATTTTACATAAGTCTCCCACCATCTGTCTGCTTTCCCTTTCAACTGGTAAGACATGCAGTTAATCTTTTTCTCCTCCGAACACCGCATGTGCTTGAAAATCTTTTCAAGCTCCCTTACCCAATCTTCTGCAGCTGCTGGGCCTCCTGTCCCATCAAACATTGGAGGCTGCTGCTTCCTGAAAGTTTCCACCCACTTAACTGAAGAAATTTTAGGTGCGTTCCCGTGTGGCGGTGGAAATTGACCATGTTGGTCAGGTGGGCCCTCCTCATCTGAGATGATTTCATACTCCTCATATCCTTGATTAATAGGGACCTCCTCCCAGTGTGGGTTTTCGTACTCAGGTTGTGGGTTAGCTCTCCCACGACCTCTGCCCCTCTGGCCTCTACCTCGATCTCGTCCACGGCCTCTGCCTCGGCCACAGCCTCTTCCCCTTCCTTGATCTAACCATTCCAATTTGCCAATCCATAATAATTTCACATGATAGCATTCATTATATCCTTGAATCATATCACCCATTTAATACTCACTCAAAATTTTTAAACAATTAACCGCCATTATTCAAAATCCAAGATTCCAATTAACAAAATCGTTAAGTATCCAAACAAGTCTCACGTGCTACAAATCCGGTACAACAAAGGAATACAAATACAAGGAAGTAGTGAAGTTCAACAACAACAAAATCTCCGTCTCTCCTCTAGTCATAAATGTAAACAGAAGGCAGTAAAAACATAAATAAAATGTCCAAATCCAAGTACAAAGCATCTAAATACCAAATCCGTAATAGCTCTCACTCGGATCCTTTAGACGGATCCTCCTCCTCCTCCTCCTCCTCATCGTCCTCCATCTTCATCGGTCTCTTACCCTTGTCCTGAATTGCCATCCTCCTGCCTCGGTTACTCTCGGTGTCACTAGATAGACAGATTCGTGTTTGTCTCATCCCGTAGCCATATGCAGTCCCATGGCCTCCAAACATGTCCTCGTACCCGCTCGCTGTGGGCCTCAGCCACATCTCGGCACTATCCCAACCGTAGTCATATATCGGCTTGGCCCCGCTGGGCCCTCCCAGATCCTGCGGCGGTTGCTGAACTGATGGTGCTGGCGGATCCTGACACCCAAAAGGCAAAGTTGGATCCTGATGCAGCGGTGGATACTGGACTGAGGCTGTGGAAAAATCACACCACGCGTATGGATCATAAGCTCCTCCCTACTATAACCCGGGCTGGGGTGACGCATAAGCTGCTGCGGGTGTGCTCAGTGTAGGTCAGACTCTCGGACGCAACGTAGGTATAGGCACAGGTGCAACCTGAATAATAGATGGTGCTGGTGATGAAGCTGGAGTCCACTGCGGCGAAGACTGATGCAATGCTGCCTGATAGTTAACATACCCTGAGGATCCCACTGGGTCGAAGAAAGGGTCAACTGATCCTCCAGACCGGTGCTCGGATGGCACTACCATCTGCGCCATAGAAGATGAGGCAGGTCTAGGCCTCGACTGCGGTACCTCACTTGTCGCCGATGCTTGGGTGCTCCTCGAAGATGCTGGTGAAATACCCTCAGCCAAAACAGCCTCCTGAATGAGTGCAGCCATGAATGTCTGGTAACTCCCTCGGGTACTCGTCCGCTGATTACGATGAACTCTGGCTAACTCCAAGGTCTGACTGGTCCACCTCGATGGCATCAGCTCCATAGTCCTCTCCATAGCCTCGGCGTCTGAGATACCTTGTCTTCTCGCCTGCCTCCAGAAGTTCCAGTACTCCATCAATGTGTTGGCCAAATTGTCTACCTCAAAAGGTGGGTGGCTCCTGAAACGAAACGCCGCACTCCTAGGGTGCATCTGCCACAAGAACAACGTCAAACGATCAGCCCAATGTCAAAATAACGTCATTATACACAATTATGTGTCTCGGGACAACTACTGGCCTCCGATACACTATGCCGAGGGTCAAACTGATCCTCGCGCTAAAAACACACTCACTCGAGTCTCGACTCAACTTGCCAGGCTCCTTGTGCATTCTGCACACTTAACACCAACTAACTTCGTGCATTCTGCACACTCACCCAATTACTAGATTTTCCAATTCACAGAAATTTTTAATTTCAAAACACGGGGTCAAAGTTCTAAGTTCAATAGTCATGAATATCAATTCACTCCACCCTTTTGCATCATACTACAGCTCAATTCAACTAGCACACCTATAGCCATAACACCAAAATTTTGAATGCTTGCAAAATAATTTAAAATTCTCAATCAATTCAAATTCAACTCACACTTTCTAGAAAAGGTCACCTCATCGGTGCCGAATAGAAATCACCTTCAACCTTCAAAGTAACAAAACTTTCTCAACTCATAGGAGTTCACAACTTTCATAATCAAAAGCTTTCTCCCAATTCAACACTTTCAATCGACTTTAAAAAAAATCAGTGTTAGCAATCTTGCTTAACACAGAATCAATCCCATTCAAATCAACCCAACTTCTTTATTCCACAAAAATGCTGGTTTCTTTCCATTTCTTAAATCATTTTCAAAAGATTCACAATGTTTTCAAAACATTCAAATCGTACTTAAATTGCAAGCAGGGGAAACTTTTAAATCTTAAACTTTAAAACTTTAAAACATACCTCAGGTGGCGTAGGATGGAGTAGGGTGTAAACATGAGCGAATGCTTCACACGACTTATAAATTTTAAATACTTCTAAGACTCAAAGCTTTCAAGACTCTTTGAAAATTATTTTAGAAACCTTAAAACTTTAGCTCTGATACCACCTCTGTAACGCCCCAAACTGACCTTCCCAATTTGGGGTTGCGCTACATTGATGTTTCGAGTTTTTGCCACACATTTTCTCACTTTATATAAGTAAGCGGAAGACTTTAAATAAAATCAAAAGATAACTAAAACGTCAGAAATTCATACTTCGAGTCAAGTTTAAAGAACAATATTTAAATTGTTTAAACATTTCAGAAGTGGGAAGGATAAATCAGAGAGTGTAGCAGCGTGTGTGTAGCGTGGTGGAGATATGCATATGAATATGCATTTATCAGGATCTAGGGGTTCAAAATTCTTTACTTCGCCTGTTTACACCCCTGCTCGCCCATCCTTGCTGCTCAACCTGCGCATTTTAGAAATAATACAAGGGGCTGAGTACTAATGTACCCAATGAGAAACTTGCCCGAAAAAATACATTATATAGGAGATATGCTATGCAACTCACACAGATAGACACCGGGTTTTGTTGAAGGAACCGTGCTATCTAAAACATTTTATTTTGCACGCGTGCTATTTACATGTTATCATATCCGTATCGGTGTTGTAACTGGAAGTTGGCCGGCTTCCAAGTTACGATGATCAGTTAGGAATGTAAACACACTCAACCCACTGTCATGTAATTGCACTAGTCTCAGTAATCCATTTTGAGACCCGATCATTTTAATATAAATCACCGGATCCAAAGACTGGAGGACACTCCGCCTCATTCCAACAAACACATGGGGAAAGTTCACCCAAATCAATAACAAAGGGGCTTCCAACCCTGTTCACTAAATGAGTTCTAGCGCAGTTATGGAAACCTGGTTCTAAACTCATTAGTATTACTCTCTGCCGATGGAAATCGACAGAAGACAGATATAATAGCACAAAACATGCATAGCAATCTCAGTTTAAAACAAAACAGTTTTAACACATTTTGAAAAGAAAATGAACATTTGATTTTGTACTGAAATAGTTTACCACTTGTGTTTGGCTTTGGGTATAGATGTATTTCCGCTAGTGTGAGCTCAACCGATCCTCACTTTCAATATCCTACAATCATAAGGTCATAAGTTAGGACGAACGATCTAGGACAAGAACTATCTTAATCATAATACGATTCCTGCTTCTAATCATATCATAAACTCAGGGATCGAAGTAACTCAAACAGAAACGGAAGAAGGAATGTGTAAACATGACTACTACTTTCTGAATGGCTGTGTCGATCAACAGAACTCTGTGTCGATCGACACAGTTCAGGTCGACATACACACGACACAACTCTATCGACTACCTTCGTTGACCAACTATGTCGATCGACACACCTCTTGTCGATCGAGAAGAGTGTGTCGAATACCTCCCTCGGCTGGCATCCCTGTCGGTCGAAACACATCTTGTCGACCGACAGAAGTACTCGAAAATTTTCCTATGACAAAACTTCTGTGTCGATCGAAACACTTCCTGTCGACCGACAGGAGTCCTCGATCTTTTGGGATTGTATACATAAAGCATAAATGATTAAGTGTTTGTATACTGGCCTTCATTTATGTGTTACATCAACAATTCTTGCTATCTGATAAATGTGAACATATAACGAACTATAATATCCTTTTATCTCGTAGATAGGGATGCCCATATGGTGTGTAGGAGATCACAGAGGATCATATGGTTTGTTTGACCTAGCGAGATATAAACAATATCACAGCTGAAACAGTCCCTGGATAGGCTGTTGGTTTAAGCTGCGGCACATCGGTTCATAAGTGGGCTTATCCTAGCTACTTGATGTGTCAGTACATGTTTATGTATTGATGGGATCAACAGTAGGATGTGCCATTCTCATTGACATATGAATGAGCCAGATCCTTAACATACTTCCTATGATCTTAAACCTTACTGAAGGATAAGGGGCACACACAAATTGACCACACTTTGATCTGCTATGGTGGCGAGTCTTACATGTACTCTTATACCTGCACTTTGGGTGTTGGCAATTTGTGTGGGGTCTGCTTAGGCTGGATGTATAGGTAAGCATATCCGTTTCAGAATGGTGACATTCCCCGATGAACTCACAAGGTTCTTTATGCTAAGTCCTGCAGGCTGAATGATGTGTTCAAGCATAAGAGAAAAGGAGTGAGTGGTATTAATCGGGAAATAAGAAATTAATTAATTGTGGTTGATTGTCATAAACCAAATTAATTAATGAATGTCTAAAACCTTAAATATGTGGATCAAGTTAGTTTAATGCAACCCGTTCCAAATAACGTGGTAATAAAGGGGCGAGTCAACATTATTACCGTGGTGAATGTTAAAACAATATTTTATTAATTAATTATGTTCTGGGTTGAACAAGGAAGGATTAATTAATAAAGAGGGCCCACTTTATTATTTGCATTTGATCCCTGGTCTGGCCCACACACTGCTCAAGCCCATTAGGGTTAGGGTTTCTCAAAACCCTAACACTATAAATAGTCTTTCCCTCTCAGATCAGATGTAGTACACAATACAGTATACAATTAATATTCAATTAGAATATTGAGAGAGAGAGGGCGAGATTGGGCGATCAGAAGGAGGGATTTATTTTGATCAAATCCTCCGGCTTTCTGATTCAACTTGGTGGATAATCCTCACTAGATTTCCAAGGAGCAAGGGAACATGTCAGAAGATCAGATCTGTAGGAACACAATTAAAGAAGAGTTCCATTCTGCTTCAGATCTTACTTCATCGTTCATCCTCCGTTCTAGATCTGTAGATCAAACGATTGAAGAAATGGTATTTCCCTTAATCCATCCTATGCAATTAAGTTTGTAGGAGCATGCATAGGATTCACATGGTTTATTTAATTGAATTTATTTTTGATATCCTAAGAACGGTCCTGCGAATTAAATAACAACTCATGTTGTTGGCCGTAGACGCGAATCCTACAATTGGTATCAGAGCCAGGTTCCAGTTCTTAGGCTCTATCCTTGATAAATTTAATTAAATAAATTTGTACGTTCATGGATGGATTTAAATTGTTATGGATGGTTTTCTTCTGGTGGCCTTGTCGTTTTTGGTTTTTGTTTTTCACCACAAGAAAATCCGTGGTTAGATTGATAGGAAAAAATATGTAATAGATCTAGATCTGTTTTGTATTTTTTATTCAATCTGTAAAATATTCAAAAACCAAGTTGAAGATGGAGAATAAGAATTTCCAGTAGCAGTTCTATCACCAGCCACTGGCGACCGGCGATCGACGACGGCGGCGCAGGCAACAGAGGCAGCGGCGTGCAAGAAACCCTTAGGGTTTGGCCTGCGCGCGGCTGGGCTGCCTCCCACCAGGGCTTATCTTGGCGTGCAGTAGCGGGCGAACGTCGGCTGAGAGGGGCGGCAGCGCATTTTTTGTTGGCTGCAGCAGGCGGACGAGCAGGGTTCGCGGCAGAACCCTATTCGCGGGGTGGCGGCGGCGCGCAGCAGTCCTGTGCTGCGTGTGGCTGGGCCGCGCCCTCGCCGGCTCTGCGCACCGGCTCTTCTCTTGCTCTCTCTCAGTCGACGACGGTGTTGGCGTCGGATGGCAGAGCCGCGTGCAGGAGACGCGCAGCGGTTCGCAGCAGCAGCAAGAAGTGTCTCGCTCTTCTCTCTCGCGACAGTAGCAGGCTCAGGCATCACCGACGACTCTCCTCCCGACCGGCGACGTCGCGCGAGGATGGTGGCTGGTGTGGGTGGTGCGGCTGCGGCGGCCAGAGGCGGCTGCAGGGGTGGTTGGCGGCTAGGGTTTCAAACAAACCCTAGGGTTTGTGCAGCTGGGCCTGTTTTCAGGCTCCCCAGCCCGGAGGCGGCCCGGTTCAGTTGTGAACCCTAGTTCTGGTCCACTATGCAGCCCGATTTGCAGTTTTTCAGTGGGAGCCCAATTCTGAAGATTTGTATTATAATTAAAGCCTTGTAATAGATAGGATTTAATTTGTAATCACATCTGAGGGGTCACGAGAAATTTTATTTGTTTATTTAATTATTTCTCGTATGATGTGATTTATTATGTGCGCACTAGTAAATAATAGGAAAGCTTGCCTATTTGCTTTAATTATTTACTTTTATAAGCATGTTGCAATTCAATTTTTGACCATGTCTTATGTGATTTATTTTATGTTTTAAATTATGTCTATAAATTCCGGATTCATATTAATTTATGATGGAATTTTGGGTTGACGTAATTTATGGCAACATAAAATAATGTGTGCGCATGAAACCTTTAGAATTAAAAAAATACTAAGGTGGATTTTGGTTATTTTCTAACCAAGATCATTAGACCTCCACAAATTCAACCTCTCATTGGAAGTAAGGCATTTCGAAGCGTAAACGTCTACTCCAGTAGCTTACGTTAGAAATAATTTACCAGTTCTAATGCGATGAGGTTTCCAAATAAAACATTTATTTTAAGATGAGAAGTGGGAGCCTTTGAGCAAACGTCTACTTCAGTAGCTTGCATCGAGATAACTTTCACAAGTCTCTAAGATTAATTTAAATGGGATAACAAAGATTGTTAAGGGCATAAGGCATGGGTCGAGTACGTATGCTAAATCACTTTTTAATGTTCGGAGTTAGGATTGTGGTTATTTTACCTTACATGTTGCCTGAGCACAACTCATGCATGAGATCCCTGCTCAAGATAGGTGAACATGGTCTAAGTTGTCTCCAATATTAATTTCTTTTGCTTAAGAGACCTAGCATGTCAAGAAATTAAAGGATCATTTTGGTCTGGTTGAGCGTTTGCCGTAAACGTCTACTTCAGTAGCTTGTGGTGAATTAGCTTGGGCAATTGGAGGAAACAAATTGTATTGTTTTATCTGAAGGTTACTATGCATATTTGTTTCAATTGTTCTGTTGTATGTTCTTAATTTATTTATTTATTCATTTTCAGATATGTCTATCATTATTCGTATTTTGGCACAAAATCCCTTGAAGGGTTCTAATTTCCTGGAATGGAAATGGATCATGGAGCGATGCATGTTTGCTACACAGATTGTTTTTGTGTTACCTGTGCCTCGTCCAGCTGTACCTCTCATTGAGTCCTCATGTTCCTCTAGGAGCTCTTTTGAAAAATGGATGACGAACAACGATAAGTTATTATCAATGCTCAGGTCATCCATGATTGAGGAGCTCCAGCTCAAGTATCAGTATTGTACTGACGCAGTTGAGATTTGGAGAGATCTGATTATGACTTATGGTAGGCTTGGACAGACTGCCAGTGCCGAGTTCATAATGAGAATTGTGAACTGTAAGCTGGCACAGGGTGGTAATGTTAGGGAGCATGTGCTGCACGTGGATCACCTCAGAAGATTCTATATCTTAAATGGTGGAAATATGAATGATCAGTTATTTACTGATGTGATATACGACTCCCTTCCAGAATCTTACTATGACTTCACTTCCATAGTCGAAGACAAGGTGTTCACTTTGGATCAGTTGATCAGTTTCTTGGAGGCTGCTCAACAGATCAATGATTCCTTGTCTGCTGTTGTGCTTGACTATCATTTTCCACTTCCGAGTGTAGAGGATGTAAGCATGAAGAATTCGACTAGTGATGGTTCTATAGAAACATTTGGAGGCAAAGTTTACAAAAGAAAGGTCTGTTCTGTATGCAAAAGGAAAGGTCACTGTAAAGTAAATTGTCCGGTGTTTGTCACCAAGGGACAAGGTACGTCATCTTTTACACTAATCATTGAAACATGATTAGCATCAGTTTCTATCCATTTGTGGATAGTGGATACTGGAGCTACTGATCATGTTTGTTACTCTATGTAGAGGTTCGAGCTGACTAGAGAGCTTGAAGATGGCGAGGTTACCATGTCCATGGGAAATGCTGCTGGAGTCTCTGTTGCAGCAATTGGAGATGTTACTTTATGTTTTGGGAATTATGTTTTAACACTAAGAGATGTTTTGTTTGTGCCGACTTTTCGGCGAAACTTAATTTCAGTTTCAGAACTCTCTGATGATGGATTTTCTGTTGTTTTTGGTAGAGATGTTTCTATCATGAGAAATAACATTGTTATCTTTCATGGGTTACTGAAAGATTCTCTTTATGTTTTTACATGTTCAAACAAACCGACAGTGAAAGAGGCATATAATTTGTCTAACCAATGGAAAAGAAAGTTTTCTTCAAGTGAGGATATAACATATCTTTGGCACATGAGACTCGGTCACATCAATCTTAAGAGAATCAAGAAACTCGTTGATTGTGGAATTATGAATCCAATCCAGGTAGTTCCACATAGAGTTTGTGAATCTTGTATAGAGGGGAAGATGACGACCAGACCTTTTAAGGCAAGTGAGTCTCGAGCAAATGATTTGTTGGACCTCATCCACTCTGATCTGTGTGGACCTATGTCAACGCAAGCCCGTGGTGGGCACAAATACTTTGTCACCTTTATAGATGACTACTCTAGATATGGATTTGTTTATTTACTTCACTACAAGTTTGAATGCCTTGAGAAATTCAAGGAATTCAAGGCTGAGGTAGAGAAGAAGTTGAACAAGACCATAAAGGCACTGCGATCTGATCGTGGTGGGGAGTACCTCAGCAATGAGTTTCTCCAGTATCTGGCGGATCAAGGGATTACTTCCCAGTGGACTGCACCTGGCACCCCTCAGCAGAATGGTGTTGCAGAGAGAAGAAACAAAACTCTGTTGGAAATGGTTAGATCAATGATGAGTTATGCCAGCTTACCTATTTCCTTTTGGGGATATGCGCTAGAAACAGCAGCGTACTTACTTAGAATGGTTCCTTCCAAGTCAGTTTCTAAAACTCCTATAGAGCTCTGGTATGGGCGAAAGCCTGATTTATCTAGGCTGAAAGTATGGGGTTGTCCAGCATACGTGCTGAATAAAGAAGCTGACAAATTGGAAGGAAGATCCAAGTTGATGCTGTTTGTGGGCTATCCCAGGCAAACAAAGGGTGGTTTCTTTTATGATCCAGAAGATCAGAAAGTCGTTGTGAGTACCAACGCAAGATTTCTGGAAAATGAATTCGTAAGAAACCACAAGACCAAGAGCGAGATTGTACTTCAAGAAATTGAAGAGAACAATTCAAATCCATCAGGAGAACCCCGTGGCAGTCTGAGCATACCTGGAATAGGTATGGAACCAGCTGCACGGCCGTCTGTGCAAGATGGTGAATCACAATTGAATGCACCTAACACAGACACATTAAAGGGGCCTCGTCTTAGTGGGAGGTTGCCTCGGCAGCCTGAGCGGTATATGTTCATGGGAGAGTCTTCTGACTTAATCCCTGAAGACGGACTAAATGATACCGACCCATGGAGATACGACGAAGCCATGAGAGACAAGGATGCTGACCAGTGGCGTAAGGCCATGGATTCTGAAATAGAATCAATCAGAGCTATGGATGTGTACCAGAAATCCTTACTGCCAGAAGGTTTTCGAGCCATAGGCAGCAAGTGGGTATACAAGAGAAAGAAGGATTCGAATGGTAACATAACGACATTTAAGGCCAGGTTGGTGGCGAAACGTTATAGTCAGAAGGAAGGTATTGACTATGATGAAACCTTCTCACCTGTTGCAATGTTAAAATCCATTCGAATACTTCTACCCATAGCAGCACATATGGATCTTGAGATCTGGCAGATAGATGTCAAAACCGCGTTCTTGAACGGGTACCTTGAAGAAGGTAGTGACATCTACATGCAACAGCCAGAAGGGTATGTGCAGAAAGATCAAGAGCATCTCGTCTGGAAGCTTAAGAAGTCACTATATGGACTTAAACAAGATTCAAGGTCATGGAACAAACATTTTGACTAAGTGATCAAATCCTATGGGTTTTCACAGTGCGAAAACGAGAGTTGTGTGTACCGTTTATGTGTCAGTGGAAGCGTGGTTTTTCTTGCACTTTATGTAGATGACATTCTCTTATTCGAAAACGATGTGGAAGTGTTGTCAGGCATAAAAGGTTGGTTATCCGAGCAGTTTCAAATGAAAGATCTGGGAAATGCTGGTTACACCCTTGGGATCAAAGTCCTGCGGAATCATAGGAAAAGAATGTTAAGCTTATCTCAGGGCTCTTACATTGATACTGTGCTGGCTCATTTTTGCATGCAAAATTCCAAGAGAGGCTTGCTGCCTTACTGTCATGGAATACGTCTTTCAAAGTCACAATGTCCTGTGACAGAGAAAGAGAAGAATGAGATGTCTTTAGTACCATATGCTTCTGCAGTGGGAAGTCTCATGTATGCAATGCTTTGTACTAGGCCAGATATCTGCTATGCTGTTGGCATGGCGGCAAGATATCAATCCAATCCCGGTCAGCCGCATTGGAATGCGGTTAAACACATTCTCAAGTATCTGAGAAGAACACGAGACTTATGTCTTGTATATCAGTGTGAGAACTTTTTTCCTGTAGGGTACACGGATTTAGATTTCCAAGCAGATCAAGATGAGAAAAGATCGACCTCTGGATATTGATAGCTCGTTTCACAACGCGCTATTATGCAAGTGTACAGACCACTGCAGAGGGCAAGTAATAATTTATCGATCTCGAAGATTGCAGGATCGAAGTATAACTAAGCACTAAAACATAGATACCTTACTACTATCTAGACAAATCGGTAATTGATTTTGGTTATTAATTTCTAGGCAATATTGAAAAGCAATATTTAATAATGACAAGTAAAGAAAATTTATTAAGTTTAGAAAATCTATTGCAAAACTAGGATTCCAGGGTAATCCACTTTGAAGAACTATCAAACAATCATTTATACAATCCAATTCCGATTTAATTTCCAAAGATGTAAGTTAATCTCATAAATGTTATCAGGCGACCCTCTCGGACTCTCAACCATAACATGGAAATAAACGACCTAGTGAATCCTCTCGGATGCGCAAAAGGACTTTTACTCTTGATAAATCCTTAGATTTAACAGTTCAAATTCCTCTCGGATAATTGCCCTATCAAATTTAATTCCGCTGCATCTTAATCAATAACCTAGACCTGTCGGTTTAAAAATTACCAATTCAAATTACAATCAATGGCCAATATCTTGTAATTTAAGAAAACCCCAACAGTAATTAAAACATCAATGGAACAGGAAAATCAAATCATATAAACAATTGAATGAATGTCAACAAGTTTCAAAACCCTAGAATCCACGAAGGACTTAGCCAATCATGCTAAGTTCTAAGAAAACAGAGAAATAAAAAGTCATAGAAACGAAGAACATGAAAATCAAAAACCCGTGATCTTCAATCTTCAATTTCTGGAGTGCTCTTCAAGTTTTCTCTATTCCATGCGTTCTCCCAACGCTTTCTCTCTTGAAAAATAATGTGAAGGACCTTTTTTTGAGTCTTGGGATCTTCTTTTATACTCCCCCTCTTCTAATCTGAAAAGATATGGGATTTGGGCCAAAAACTCGTCAAAATTACCCGTTCGGCGACCCAGAAATCGTGATCGGCGATCGCCAAAAATGCGTGTGGATCGCCGAAGTGGCACCAAAGAAAAAACGTTGAAATTACAAAATCGGCGACCCGGGAACAAAATCGGCGATCGCCGAAAATGTAGTTGGGTCGCCGAATTTGAGCCGTAGTGAAATGTCTGGAATTTTGAAATCGTCGACCCGGAGACAAAAACGGTGATCGCCGAAAATGCATTTTGGTCGCCGAAAACGTCACGAACAGAAATTCGGCTTTTTCTTCGGTCTTTTCTCACTTCTTCGCTTTCACGATGCACGTTAGCATCAATTGGCCCTGTGATACTTAGTCTAATCTTGAAAATGACTCGATTGTGCGTGAATCTGCATAAACAACCCAAACCAACCCAAACGTAATAATCTTTTAAAGATCATAAATAACATATAAAATCCTCAGAAATGGTTTAGTTTGCAGTCAAAAGTGATCAGATTCACATCAGTAAAATGCACAAAATGAGTGTTTATCAAATATGTGTTTACCTTGGGAGGAGGAGCTGTATCTTGGAGGAGTGCGAAAAAGAAATGTATCGCAGACTCTACCATGGAAGCTGAATATGTAGCAGCTTCAGAAGCTTCAAAGGAAGCTGTATGGTTCCGGAACTTCCTCCTAGAGCTGGATATTGTTCCGAGCTTGCCTAAAGCAATCACAATATATTGTGACAATGCTGGTGCAGTGGCAAACTCGAAGGAACCCAAATCTCACAAGGCTTCAAAACACATAGAAAGAAAGTACCACATCATACGAGAAATCGTAGCAAGAGGCGATGTGCAAATTCAAAAAATAGATACGAAAGAGAATCTAGCTGATCCATTTACAAAGGGCTTGCCTTAGAAGATCTACGAGGAACACATTCGTGCTCTTGGACTGAAGATCTGAGGCTGGACATCTTATGTCCCATTTTGTAATAGCTAGATTGAATAGACACACTTAATACTCTGTAAAAGTAATGGTATTATGCTTTGAGTATAAGTGGGAGATTGTTGGGATTGTATATAGAAAGCATAAATGATTAAGTGTTTGTATACTGGCCTTCATTTATGTGTTACATCAACAATTCTCGCTATCTGATAAATGTGAACATATAACAAACTATAATATCCTTTTATCTCGTAGATAGGGATGACCATATGGTGTGTAAGATATCACAGAGGATCATATGGTTCGTTTGACCTAGCGAGATATAAACAGTATCACAGCTGAAACAGTCCCTGGATAGGCTGCGGTTTAAGCTGCGGCACATCGGTTCATAAGTGGGCTTATCCTAGCTACTTGATGTATCGGTACATGTTTATGTATTGATGGGATCAACAGTGGGATGTGCCATTCTCATTGACATATGAATGAGCCAGATCCCTAACATACTTCCTATGATCTTAAACCTTACTGAGGGATAAGGGGCACACACAGATTGACCACACTTTGATCTGCTATGGTGGCGAGTCTTACATGTACTCTTATACCTGCACTTTGGGTGTTGGCAATTTGTGTGTGGTCTGCTTAGGCTGGATGTATAGGTAAGCATATCCGTTTCAGGATGGTGACATTCCCCGATGAACTCACAAGGTTCTTTATGCTAAGTCCTGCAGGCTGAATGATGTGTTCAAGCATAAGAGAAAATGAGTGAGTGGTATTAATTGGGAAATAAGAAATTAATTAATTGTGGTTGATTGTCATAAACCAAATTAATTAATGAATGTCTAAAACCTTAAATATGTGGATCATGTTAGTTTAATGCAACCCGTTCCTAATAACGTGGTAATAAAGGGGCGAGTCAACATTGTTACCGTGGTGAAGGTTAAAACAATGTTTTATTAATTAATTATGTTCTGGGTTGAACAAGGAAGGATTAATTAATAAAGAGGGCCTACTTTATTATTTGCATTTGATCCCTGGTCTGGCCCACACACTGCTCAAGCCCATTAGGGTTAGGGTTTCTCAAAACCCTAACACTATAAATAGTCCTTCGCTCTCAGATCAGATGTAGTACACAATATAGTATACAATTAATATTCAATTAGAATATTGAGCGAGAGAGGGCGAGATTGGGCGATCAGAAAGAGGGATTTATTCTGATCAAATCCTTCGGCTTTCTGATTCAACTTGGTGGATAATCCTCACCAGATTTCCAAGGAGCAAGGGAACATATCAGAAGATCAGATCTGTAGGAACACAATTAAAGAAGAGTTCGATCTAACTTCATCGTTCATCCTCCGATCTAGATCTGTAGATCAAACGATTGAAGAAAAGGTATTTCCCTTAATCCATCCTATGCAATTAAGTTTATAGGAGCATGCATAGGATTCGCATGGTTTATTTAATTGAATTTGTTTTTGATATCCTAAGAACGGTCCTGCGAATTAAATAACAACTCATGTTGTTGGCCGTAGACTCGAATCCTACACGATCGACCTAATTCGACAGAAGGCCTCCTTGTGAATTGACAGCATTCCTGTCGACCGACAGGAGTCGTCTTCTCCGACTCTCCTCGCGGCTGGACCTACAATTCCATAAAAAACACACCTCCCCACCTCCGATCATGCATGCAATTACGTATTCGTGGTCCCTAAACATCCTAGAACCCGAATATCACCTCAAAACATCAATTTAACACGAAAATATGGAGGGAAGACGAAGCTCACCGGAGTCCCTCTCTCTCACGGCGGTGGCGGCAATTCTGGCAGTGGAACTCGTGGTTCTTGATGTCCGAATGTTCCCTATAACATCAGGAACATGCCTCAATCAACCAATTTTGATTTCATCGCCAATTAAACGAGATACAATTTCAAAACTCGAAAATCTTAGAGGGGTGAACACCCAAACTTCTCACCTTGATAACTCCGTCTATACTCGTCCTCTCGGAGCCCACTTTAGCTCGAATCGAAGTTCAGAAAAAGGGCTACACGATGGTGGTGACCGCTCGGTCTGAAGTGGCCGAAGTTGGCTGGAATCTGGCCGGAAATTGGGTCTAACAGGAATGGGTTTGGGTATGGCTTCTCTCACTATTTCTCTCTCTACTTGCAGTGTAAGGAAGTGGAAATGAGGGTGATATTCTCACATATATTTGTCCAAATATTCCACTTCATGTACTTATTATTTATGTGTATACACACATATAATCTAAATTCTCATAATTCCCTTATAATTAATATAAGTGTATATACATACATCTAAAATTATCAAATTCCAACCCCACTTAATACTTGATAAATTATATCATTTTCTTCCAAAATTCACAATTCACCTTATCATGTTCAAATAAACCATGGTAACTCTTCGTTTATATAATTCCCTTCCAAATTCCATAATAATAACTAAATCCTTAATTTGAAATCATGAAATAAATACAACAAAATTGGGAATAATTCACTTTATTTAGCTCAAATAGTTATACATGGTCAAATTATACACGGGGTATTACAATTTTAATATAAATGTAAAATATATCTTACTATCCTTTTATCATTTAAAATTTGTGCAAATTTTGAATCCTAAAAACTCGTATTCTTTTACTTAAAAATGTGGAATTTTTTAATGCATTTTTAAAATCTTAAATAAAATAAATTTTAGAAAGTATTTTTACTTATTTGTTGTTTTGATGTATCAAAGATTTGTATAGAAACCAACAAGTTAGGAGTGTCTCTAGATTAGCTTAGTTCATGAAACTTGTAAAATAATATTATGATCTATCGAGTTATAATAGAACTGATGAAGCTGATCAAGACAAACTGGGTGGAAATACAAAGCCTAAGTCTGTATCGTGCAAAGTAAGAAGACCAACTACCAGTTTGGAGATGATGACTCAGAGAAACTGACGAAAGTCACCAGCTTGGATCACCTTCGGTTTACAAAGTTAGTTCCTACTCACACGAGAAGACAAAGAGAATAAGTCAGAGGAACACCGAAGATCAGTCTTTAAGAATGGAGACTCGTTAAATACTGAAGCACTAACCAGTTCAGATTCCTCGGATTGACAGAGTCATTCTAACATAGAAGTAGAATGCCGACATCCCGTGTCAGAAAAGAACGAAGCAGGTGCCCAACCTCAGGAAAAGCGACCTGCTCCCATCAGAAAGGAGACGCATCAAATTGGACGATGCTTAAATGTCTCTAAACGGCTACAATTTGAATTACTCATATTTTGTCTTTAAATACACAAAGTATTCAGAGTAATATAAATATAAACAAGGAAAAAGCATCGAAACTCTGCTCAAGTGAATACTCAACTGTTTCTATCATCCAGTCTATCTCTCAGCCTTCCGTGTGTCATCTATTGAACATGAGACTCGTAGCCTCTCAGCTCGAGTTATTTCATTGGTGTTCTTTATCTCCTAGAAAGAACAAATCAGTCACTGCACATCTCCAATAGTGATTCTTACGGGCGTCTAGCCAATCAATTTGATAGTTCGGGAGGAACTATAAAGCTCACAACTCTGGAGGAGGAGGCTGTGTGGTGTGCCCACACTCTAAATCTGCAAAGTCGAAGGGATCAGATGCCTGAACGAGAGAGCTATTGGAGTGGTAGACATTGACATCTACCAGCTAGCGATAGATCGCGAGACCCATATGTAATTGAAGCTTAGTGAATTTCCAGACCAAGGTCTGAAGAGAGGACTTAGAATTTTAGGCTCCGAGCCTCTATAAATTCCTTGCTTTTTACTGCTTTCTTACATTTCTGCAATGTTTTAAAATTCAATACATTCTAGTGTTGAAGTATATTCGAATTGAATAGTAAACTCATTGCTCGTAGACAAAGTGTTTTCAGAAACACAAACTGGTCAAGAATCACCAAGTTGTGAATGCAAGTTTAGATCTGAAAATTTTTGCTTCACATGTTATGTTGCTAGGTGTGAACAGAACAATACACAAGTCTACGGAATCAACATGTAATAAAGTCTAGAAGGCCAGTTATCAAACCCTAGAGAGTGTTTAATCAAGCTGTGCACAAAAATATTACTTGTAAAATGGTTTTGGTTGATATTACTTTAAACTGAAATACAATAAATCTAAATGATAGACAATCTTAAATTAACAAGTTTGACAACACTGCTAATCATAATTAGGTCCATAAATCACAATTAACACATGTAAGCAAAGGAAGAGAAACACACTTGAGTTATAGAATTTCTTATTATCACTATCCTATATGTTAAAGCATAGATCTCGCAAGAACCCTGAGTCTTTAACCTCACACAATGTGATTAGCAAGCTGTCACTCTACTAGATCTGCAAAGTCATACCATTCATCCTATGTCTATGTATGAAATGATGTTCAAAAGCTCATAATAGAATAGGGGTTTGCAAATAAGCAATGTTTCTTCATATTTCTATACAACAAACATGGTTGATCTTAGATTTTTCGTACTTATCCATCTTTTCAGACTAAATAAGTGAAATAACTTTATATTACTGTCGTGCTCAAGAGTTCAAACAAAACAAAGCCAAGATCAAACTCAGATTTGCACGAAATCAAACATTAAGACATGATCAAGCTTACAAAAGATGTCTACAACTCAAGTGCTATAGATTTAGTTCATAATAAAACTAAAAAGAAAGTAAAAATTAAAACATCCATCATCCTACTAGTGTCTTTTACAGAATATAACTCAAAGCATAAAAACCCAAAATATGCTTCTTCGAGTTGGCTGGAACTCTCTCATTCGTGCACAAAGCTTTACCTCTTCTCTAAGAAATCTCTCTCAAACTCTACCCCTCAAGTGGGTATGTGTTCGTGTGTATCTCTATCATTGTTGTCCTCCTTTTTAATCACCTTTCTTGCACATGATCTCCACACGTGGCTTCCCATTTTACCCTTCTAGTACTAGCATCTCCTATCGGGTGACACCTATCCCGATTTGTAGACAAGATCTGAAAAAATGGATGCCTTTTATCTCGAAGTGAATGTTGGATCCAAACTGCTACTATGTGACTTTCATGCTCCAGCATGACTTCCATTAGATTGCCACTGATAGACTACAACATGTGGAAACCTGCAGAAACCCTCACAATTTCTTGCAAAAACTCATTAATTTTGAAAAACACAAATAATAGACACAATTATAACACTAAGACAATTTAACAACAAAAGACTCCAAATAAAAACCAAATTACTAGATTGAACACAATAAACATAACTAAAAGAGAATAAGATAACTCTTTATGAGAGTTATCAACCCCCCTCCCCCCCAAAAACTTAAGATGTTTCTTGTCCCCAAGCAACTAAACCAAAACACTAACAACATAAAATGCTGCCCCAATCAAATTAACTTTCAAAATAATCAGCCCTCAACAAAAGCAAAATAAAAAAGTTTAACTTGAAAAAGCATCAATCACCATAATCTCACAAGTTTAATTGAATACTCCAATCAAATTTGAAAGTTAAAGTCCTAAAACATTAATTTTGCAATGATGGTTGGGATACTTTTAAGCTTAACCTTAGTCATCACTCAAGCACTTTTGATCATCAATGCTATTGTTATTGACTATCAATCAATCTCGAACTTGCTCTCCACTAATGAAACTCATACTACACCTAGATCTAAAGGTCTTTATGAGCTTCTAATGTAAGGCTGTGGGCAAAAGGTTACATAACTATGGAAGTAGTGACTATAATCTAGAGGCATCATCGAATCTCATTTCCTAAAGAAGACTTATTATATGTAGGAAAAACTTCAAACTATATATCCGTAATAAATTTCCCTCATAATGAAACAAAAATTATGCAATCTTTGCACTAACACAATATCTAACTTAGATCATCTATAGATTTTTTTTCTTTTCATTATATATATATATATATATATATATATATATAGGGGTGCATTCAAGGCTAAACATGTGTTCATGAATGAACAGAGACCAAAATCCAGCCCTAGATTTCAAAAATGGATGTCCCTGATTTTCTGTTGCCATTTATCATTGTTGATAGCTTCTTCTATCATTAAAAGGGCAAATTAGTCCTAAAAGGAAAAAAATTAAAATTAAATTAAATCTGCATGCTGATTTTTCGGATTCAGTTACCAAATCAGATCTCCACGATTTTTTCCATTATTATAGTATAAATTGGAAAGAGAAATAAAATCATGTTGCATATTTTTGGGGTGCTGTTACAAAAAAAAATACACCACAATTTATTTCATATTCTTAAGTTAATATTTATCATTGTTTATGGCTTTGTATGTCATTGTAAGTTGATTTATCAGATGCAGTTTCAACTTCCACTAATATATTGCATAAATAACTTTTATTATTCGTACAATGATTTTGAATACAAGTAACAATGATAATGTCAACAACGTACAATGATATTTAATAAAGATAACAATGATCTTATAGGTGTATTAAAAATCAATTAAGATTAAATCGATAATTTTGATAAAATGATATTGAATACAGTTAACAATGATAATGTCAACAATGTACGATGCTACATATCAGTTGAGTTCACACAATGTATAAAATAAATAAACAATTAACAATCCATTAAACAATAATTCGAACAATGAAACATTTAATCAAAAATAATAACACACATTTAAAATAACAATGATAATCGCATATGAGAGAAAAATAATGAAAAAACACTTTAAAACAAAGGATATAAACAATAAAAGATTGAAAAATAATACAAAGAGTCAAAACCAAAAATTCAAAAATCAATCGAATCAACCAGTTCATGATGCTCTGCGCCGGTTCAACCAGCTCCTCGTCTTCCTCATTCGAATCCAAAAATACACAAGACTTGCAATCTGCAGCCAGAAGTGACGATGTTTTTTACTTATCTTCCCCTCCCACGATCGCCATGGCGACTCCCAGCTTCACCGGATTCACGAAATCCGGCTGGTAAGTTCTCCCAAGAATTCCTTCCATACCCTTCTCGCAGCTGCACACAATATGATATAATTCAAAGGAGGAGTATTGTGTGCAGCTCTACGCAGAAATAAGATAAATCTTATATAGGTAAATGTCATATCATATCATTCAAAGGAGGAGTATTGTGTGCCGCTCCACGAAGAAATAAGATAAATCATATTATAGTTAAATCTTATATAGATAAATCATTTATATACCACTCGTGCTGCACACAATATGATATGACATTTACCTATATAAGAAAGAAGTTTCATACCCTTCTCGCCCTTCCTCATCACCAGCCAAAGACCACGGCGGTGACTCAGAGTCCACCTCACTCCTATCCACCCAACGCCAAGACTCCCCACCGCCGCCGCCACCACTCGCGCTACTGCCCAACAACCTGACACTGCCTTCTTCAATCCGACATCTTCTCCACCGCCACGCCTTTCTCTTGAGGATGAATTAACAAATTAATTGAATCCTAGAAATACGTGTGTAAATTTATATAAAAAAAGCTTAATAAATTAAATCTCAAAAAATTAGGTAACTACCATTATTATCAAATCTACTAAAAAGTGTAATAATATTTACTACCTAAAATGGTCTTTCAAATAAATAAAAAAAATATAATGATTGTCACGTGTCATTATTATAATCATAAGATTAAAAAAAATTAATGGTTAGATTATAGGTCATTGTTCATTCATGGTATTTAGTTCGGATTTGAACGCGACTCTATATATATATATATATATATATATATATATATATATATATATATAT
>JAPKLW010000055.1:717166-747230 GCA_026898455.1 Plectranthus barbatus | reverse complement strand
TATATATATATATATATATATATATATATATATATATATATATATATTTCTTTTTTCTTTCACAATTTCACCACTATTTACTGAGCATTACAAACAAAATCAAAACAGTAACACCATGGAAGGAGTGTTATCCCCCTAACTTTAAAGTGAACATTGTCCTCAATGTTCCAAGTACATAGAGATAATATGAATCTGTCTCTAATTTAGGGTGAGTGTATGGATAATTGGCTAATGACTGAAAGGTTAAATAGAAAGAATAGACGCATAACTCAAATATCAAGGTGCAAGGATTAATTATAACCATACAAAGATATCTACATGCACAATGATCAAAGATGGCCTTAATAATTTCTAAATGCAGTATTCATTCTAATTTCGCCTCAAACAAGTCTAAGCCTCAAAGTAGGTAGCATCTCACATTCTATCTAAAAGTTTAGTACCAGGGAAGCTCGAGCATACATCTAGCATATCAAGTTTTAGAAGAAAAGCATGGACTTTGCACTCCAACTTGATTTAGTGTATAAAACTAAACTCAAAGATGTCATGGAGATTGACTCTCAATCAAATAACTCATAACTCGTACCTAAAAGAGAAGATAGAAATAAAATAACATCATTGGGCCCGAGCTAGAAGAGGCTAAATTAAAACAACATTCTATAGCAAACAAACCATGGCACAACAAAAGACATGTATGGTAAACATCATAAAAACACCAACAGATACCCAAAACCAACCGTTCAAACACAACAACATAAATACATAAACCAAATTTTAAAAACATTGTTTTAGAAAAAGTTTAGAAGCAACCCAGGGTCCTCATGCAGCCTTTTTTTAGCAACCTTCTTCAAGCCTTTCAAAGCCTTCACCTTCTTCAACAATTTCTTGTTATGAGCTCGCACTTCTAGCAACACCTTCTTGAGGATCCCATACCCTTTCAGAAGCCTATCCTGATTATCCTTGATATCCAGCAGCTAAACCCTTAACCCTCATGATATTGCCTCCAATATTGGATATTGAAAAAGCCTTTGACAATTCTCTTGGGCTCATCGTCATGGAAAGGCACTCTGATTTTCTTATAAATGTGGTCCCCTAAACTTTGAAGCTTGATAGATGATTGAATCGACAATGAATAGAACTATGTTGATGGGGTCCCCCTGTAGGGATTTTGTTGTCGTGAATTAAATCGCTTAATTCATATAATCCCGGATCTTTCCATGGATGTTGTAAACAATTACCAATTGATAAAAAACCTTATGCATGCTCCTATGAATTTAAATTTGATGGTTTTCAAGAATACCTTAACTCCGTAGGGTCTGAAACAATCTTTCACGTTGAATCCAATCATGCAATTCCACCACGCGATTAGATTAAATCTGCGGAATAAGAAATTAGAACAAACCCTACTTTCAAGATTTAATCAAAATAAAAAAAAGAAGAAAAAGAAGGTTGTTCTCCAGATTAGATCTTCAGATCTGTATACAAGTGCGTTCAATCTTGCTAATGGTGAGGATTCCACAAGATTATGCTGCAGGGATGGAGTCGAATTTCTTTCTCTCACTGCAGTAGGCGCCGCCCTCTCTAGGTTTTCAATTGTTGTGATTTATGAAATCTGAGGAGAGAATGGACTATTTATAGACCTTGGGTAAAACCCTAATAGGTTCCTTTCAACATATAATTTGGGCAGACCTAGGACCTAATGTAGATAATAAAATGGGCCTATGAATTAATTATTCTCATGTCCACAACCCAGGACACAATTAATTAATTAATATTAATCCTTTTTCATCACATAATTAATACTGATCTACCTCTTTATTACCATGTTATTTGAACGAGCTGCATTTACTTGAGAATCCATATATTTAAGGTTATTGGTCATTCATTAATTAATTGCAGCTTCTGATAGGTTTCCCACAATTAATTAATTTCTTATTTTCATGAACAGTACTACTCAAACCTTATATTCGTGCTTGAACTTAATTAGTCTGCAGGACTTTGGCACGATGAACATTATTGAGCTCCTCAGGGAATGACCCAATCCTATTACTCGGGTATGGTAACCTAACCCCAGTCTCAAAGCGTACTTCACAAACTGCTGTTACCCAAGATGCGGGTTTACGAGCATGTTACTCAGGCTCTTCACCATGGCAAGTGTTAAGATTTTTGTTAGAAAAATCCTTCCTTACTTTTTGTATTTTGGTGGGTTAAAGAATGTAAGCCATCTCAGTTAATTTTTCAGTTTCTAGAGTTCAAACTGTAATCCTTGTATAGGATCGATTGAGTTGTAATAGATCTTAGGCTGAAGATCAAGCAAAGGAGAAAGCTGGAGAACTGACTACCTGCACGCCTTGAAACTTGGTTTCCACCAAGTATTGCATTGAACTAAACTGAGTTGGAGCACTCAGTATAAGGTTTTCCATACTGACCAGGAGAAGTCAGTATGAGGGCTTCCCAGTACTGACTATGAGAAGTCAGTATAAGAGTTTTCCATACTAATAAGGAGAAATAAGTATGAGGGCATTTTTCCATACTGACTATGGACAGTCAGTATGAGGGTCTACCATATTGTTTATGAGAAGTCAGTATGAGGGTCTACCATATTGACTATGAGAAGTCAGTATGAGGGCTAAAGCTATACTAATCTTGGGAAGTCAGTTTAAGAGCCTCTACCTTTAAAGCACGAGCTATTCGAAAGATATTCAAGCTCGGTTAGACTTAGGCATTTACATGTCCAAGAGAAAGTAAAGTCAGTACGAGGTTATCCAAACTTGGATCCCTCAGACTGAAACTCAGTCTGAAATAAAGTTAGTGTATAGTACACTGACACAGCAGAGCAGAAAGCAGACCTACGACATGGGCTACGATTGGAAAATATCATATATGAGTCTAACGTTTGGGTTTATGTGTCTAACGGGTAAAAATTCAAAATGCCTAAGGAATTCCTCTATAAAAAGGTCTGCCCTTCAACCTTAAATGGTTACAAAATCTGAAAGTCTTCACATGACAAAGGGCATTCTGCTAAGCCATCTCTCTGCTAAAACTCTCTGAGTTTCCGTGTTTCTTTACACGAGACTTGAGTCTTCGACTCAAGTTATACTCCGTGCTATCTTCTCCTAGCACTAGGCTGAAGCTTTAAAGCTGAAGCTTTTCTTTGGTGAATATATCTTTCCAAGATATATTCATAGTAGTCAGTTTCCTAGTTTGGGATACTGATTCTCACAAGCGTATGCCAACCAACTGAGTTCTGGGAAGAATAGTAAACATCCAACCACCAGGAAGAAGGATGCGGGGTGACTCATCAGAAGATTTTGAGATATGGAAGTGGTGCTCGTTGATAATGCTGAAGAAGGTTCACCTAGATATGGTTGGGGTTCTATCTACCAGACCACTGAAGATAACTAAAGTGAATACTCAGTTCGGAGGAGCAGGAGGTTAGGAGATAGTGGAGAAGCCTTATGCAGAGTGTACAAACGATGATAGAGTTCATTTTCAGCTGGATTCAGTGGCCATGGAGCTCATCCTTCAATCCCTAACAAAGCTACTGGTTGTTGAAGCTCTCGAGCACAACAATGTTAAAAAGATGTGGGAATTTCTTGGCACTCTCACCCAAGAAACAACTCAGATGAAGCGAAACAAGCTTCAAAATAGTGTAGATAAGTATGAATCTTTTCAAATGTTTCCTGGTGAAAATGTTAAATCAATGGAAGCTAGATTCAATGCTATTATCTGTGAGCTGAAAAACTTGGGGAGAACTTATGAGATTGCAGATATGAATGCAAAGATTCTCTCCAAGATGCTTAAGGAGGACTGGTTCGTCAAAGCCACCAGCTTGAAGGAGAGAGATCTCTCCAAATTGAAGACCAAGGACGTGTTCGCCCAGCTCCAAGTCCATGAATGGGACATACAAATGGCGAACAAGAATGAAGTAGTGCAAAATGTCAGCTCACATCCAGAAGAAGATGCTGCATTTTTCGCAAACAGAGAGTTCAAGAGAAGGCCTCAAAAGCCTTACCAAGCTGATAGATCATCCGGACATGTGTCTACATCAAAGTCAACACCAACACCTTCCTACCAGAAGAAGGAGGAAGAGAGCTCAATTGAAGAGCTTAAGGAGCAGATGAGGAAGCTGACAAGACTTCTTGAGAGAGCCAGAGCCAAGAAGGAAGGTTCACAAGCTAGTGAACTAAAGTTCAGCAAGAGACCTCCTAAAGCATGCTTTGAGTGCAACTATCCAGACCACCTCAAGTATGAGTGCCCACTGGTTTCCAAGTAGGAAAGGGAGCGCTTGAAGAGGGTGTTCGAGAAGAAAGCTTCCAAAGTAGTTGCAAAGATCATGCTTTCCGGAACTGAGGTGCCACACATCTCACACAATGATGATGACTACTACACATCAGACGATGAGGCAGTGGAGGAAGCCTTCCTGGTGCTGATGACCAAGCTTGGAGAAGAGGAAGAAACTGAGTTGGGTCGCAAATTTCGGTACACATCTCCAACTCAATTTATATTCCTATAGCATGTATTGAAGAGGGCTCTGAATCTTATTGCTCAGACTCAGAGTATGTTACCCTCGAAGCTTTAAAGAGAGAATTTTCAAAGTTTTATGAATTGAAAAATGTCTTGGCTGGTGAAAATGCTTCACTGAAGCTTAAAGTTTCCGAAACTGACTAAGGAGATCCAATGATCAAAGTCAGTAAGTGATGAACTAGCCAAACTTAGAGAAGAGCATTCTACTTTACTTAAATCTTTTAAATCTCTTTCTAATGAATTTGAATCTAAAAAACTAAAACTTGCTAGTGATAAAAAAAACTTATCTATTCACTTTATTCTAGTGCTAGCAAAGTTTCAGAAGCCTTAAGTCTGTGTTGAGTTCATATTTTCATTCATTATTGGTTTGATTTATCTTTGTTTTTAATTGCATTTTATTTTATTTTAGTTACTTTTATTGCATGAATCACTCTAGGAGGGTATTGCGCTTGTAGTGGTGTATTTTTGCAGGTTTGAGGTTGAATTCACCGAAAATCCGTACCGAAAACAGTGGATGTTCAAAGAAACAGTCACAAATTTTTCCACGCTTGGAATTTATGCTAATGGATCATCAAAATCGAAATATCTTTGAATTAAATTTCCAATGCAACTGGAATCGGGTCAATCGGAGTTCGGGAGTAAAAGTTATGGCCAAAACTGTGAGAACATGCAGAATCGATCGACGCAGCCGGAGACCGGTCGACTGACGCAGACCCGCATCGATTGACGTGAATATTTTTGACGTGTTTCTGGAAGACTCCCACGAATATTGTGTGAGATTTGGCCAAGATTGAAGAGATATATCATATTGGAAGCACTGAAGACTCAATATTAAAGATATATTCATTATAGGACATGAAGATAGAGATATGCATCAAATCTAATCCGATCCCTATAGAATTCAGCCTTGTAAAGCCCAAATAAACACTATAAATACCCCTCTTGTTTAGACAATTCAGGATGCCTTCTTTTATGTTTTCTTTTATGCTCTCTGTTATTTAGAGTTTTAGTATTTATTTTTACATATTTTTTGAAGAACAGTTTAATTTTAATGCAAGTTTATTTTCTTTTAATTATGTCTTTTCCTTTAATTATGTCTAGCTAAATTCCTAGCAGGTTCTAGGGTTAGAATATTATTTTGGATGCATGTTTATGATTAATTAATTAGGTTCATGATTCCTGTGTTTATTTTATAATTCTAAATTAATTTAAGGGACGAGAGGTGACAATTAATTTAGATGTCTAGCTATTGATAGAAGGACCGAGAGGTGAATATTGATAGTGAGATTAGGAATGCTTGATATACTCTATACTCTTTACTGTCCATCGTAAACATCAAATCAAAACCCAATTCATCAAGTAAGTGCAAGTTTCAAAATCTAACTCTTCATGTGGTATTATACATTCATTGGCTACTTCAATCACAATCAGTTCAAACTATCTAACAATGAATCATCAATCGCAGATCGCATTCAGAAGAGATAATTTTTGAAAACTCAACTCAAAAATTTAAATTCTTGTCCACATCCCCCAAAGTTATTTCACCCAAAGAGTGGGAAAAGTTTGTGAATCACACAAAAATCTAAAACACGTACCTGGTGATCAACCTCAGACGTTGACTTTTTATCTCTCAGAGTCTTTGAAAATTGCACGGTAGGAATTTTTAGCTGCTCGCACTTCGCATCGACCGATGCGGGTCCGTGTCGATCGACGTGAAGCCTTCTTGCAACCCTCTCATCGGATCAAAGTGCATCACATCGGCTTTCTCGGTGTCGATCGATGACAGGCTGCATCGATCGACGCCGATACTTCACTCTAATGTTTTTTGAAAACCAAGTTAAACAAAATAAAAAAGAAATAAATGAAAATAAAACAGGGAAATTGAGTTACCTCCCAATAAGTGCTTTATTTTACGTCGTAGCTCGATGTTACCTCATGAGATTATCAAGGAGGAGATCAAGTCCACACTCGGCGGCCTACCTTGTAGATGGTGTAGATTAATTTGTTGCGTACTATCGTGGTAAAACCGAATTGGAAGGCTTAGTTGCTAATTTCACCCCTTCCTTTTTGCGTTCCCACTCAATTTCCTTGGCTTCATCTTCATCGTCTTCTTCCTCCTCTTCCTCCATGTCAATCCGATTACACTCCTTTTGCTTTCGGCTCTTGTCAATCATGAATGTGATCTTTTCGGTGTTTGCTCAAAGTGTAATTTCCCCATTCTTGCAGTTGAGGAGGGCTCCACTTGTATCAAGAAACTCTCGCCCGAGGATCATGGGCACGCTCTCGTCTTCCTTCATGTCATGGACAATGAAATCTGCGGGGACGATGAAAGGACCAACCCGGATGAGCACATCTTCGACGATTCCTTTGGGGCGAGAAACCGTGCGGTCCGCCATCTGAAGTGCAATGGTAGTGGGTCTCACCTCTCCAATATTGAGCTTCTTGAAGACTGAGTAAGGCATAAGATTTATGCTAGCACTGGTGTCGCACAGTACCTTCTTGAATCCTATCCCACCAATTTCCACCGGTATGGAGAAGCATCTGGGGTCGCTCCTCTTGATTGGCAGATTCTTCTGAAGTAGCCGACTGCATTCCTCATGGATGGGAATGATTTTATTCTCGATGAACTATTTCTTCTCGCTCACAAGCTTCCTGAGAAATTTCATGTAACTCAGAATCTCCCACAGGATATCGATCAGAAGTAAATTAATATTTACCTTTTTTAGAGTGTCCACGAACCTTGCATACTTGTCAACTTCCTTCTTCTTCAAAAATCACTGAGGGAAGGGCATTGGAGGTTTCAGAATGGTCTTGGAAGGAGAGTTATTGACTGGAGGCTTCGGTCGATGCGGTAGCTGGAGGTTCGCATCTATCGACATGAGGCACATCGATCGACGTGGCTTCATCTGCTCGTCGCTCAAAATCAGATGCGTCGATCAACACAGGTTGTGCCTCGGTCGACACCGAGCTGCCAGAATCGGGAATTTCTCCCCTTTCTTTAGTTTCTTCATCTATTGTCTTCTCCGGACCCTCGTATCTTGTCCCAGACCTCAATTTGATGGCATTCACTAGTTTGTTCTTCGGATTGGCCTCAGTTGTGCTAGGTAGCTGCCCCGGCTTGTGTTGGTTACCCAATTCAGTCGCTATTTTGCTCAATTGAGCGTCGAATATCTGCATGTGCTTTGAGATGTTATGAACTTGATTCCCGATGTTCTTCAACTGTTGCTCATTCTTTTCAAATCTCGTATCCGAACTTTGTATGAATTTTGTAAGAATATCCTCAATGTTCGGCTCTTTATGTTCCACAATTGCTCCTTATTGAGCTGTAAAACCAGACGGAGGCATCTCAACACCATTTGTATTGGCATAAGAGAATCTGGGATGGTTGCGCTGAGCATTGGGGCTGAAATATTGATTCACTTGATGGTAATCGTATTGATAATTACCGGCATAATTCACCTCAGTGGGGACCAATGTAGTTTTCGGATTTGAGGAGCTTGCTCGGCTTACATAATCTGCATCCACGACACAATAGCTTGACATTAGGCTGGCTCGATAGCAGCAATGGTTCGGCTAGCCTCCAATCTCACGAAGTCTTTGTGAAGCTTCTTTACTTCTTGTAGCAGATCCAATCCCCCACTAACTTCTACGGATTTGGCGGGCAGTTGTCTTTGTGTAGGCCACTAATAGCTATTCATGGCCATCCTGGCGAAGAGTTCCATGGCTTCCTCCACAGTCTTCAAGGTGATCGATCCTTTGGCTGATGAATCAATATTTTCCTTCATTCATGACATCAACCCTTCGTTGAAGTGGCAGGCTTGTTCTTTCAAGTTAATCCCATGACCAGGACAGGCTCTGAGCAGCTCTTTGAATCTCTCCCAAGCTTCATACATCGTCTCATCGGCCTGCTGCGTGAAGTGAGTAATTTGTGCCTTCCTCTTCATAGTTACACTGGGAGGGAAGAAATTGAGTAGGAATTGTGATCTTAATTCCTCCCATGTACCAATCCGAGTCTAGTCTATTCCAGTGAACCATGCTATCGCCTTGTCCCGAAGCTAGAATGAGAAGAGCCTCAATCTGATGGCATCCTGGCTTACTCCATTGATCTTGATTGTGTCGCAATGATCTACAAACTGAGTCAGGTGTGTGTAAGGATCCTCCCTGGCTCTTCCCCCAAACTTCTTCTGCTGAACCATTTGGATTAGGCCAGCCTTCAATTTAAAATTATTGGCATTGATGCCAATTCTGAATCCGCCTTCCTCATGCTGGGGTTGGAACCTCTGTTGGATGATTCTTCGTGGTTGTTCTCCTCCACCTTGCCCTTGCTGATTTTGTAGTAGCAATAACTGGGCGTTTCGCTCCTCATAGTCAGCTTCCATCTCTCTTAGTCTGCCTCGCAGCTGTTGAACTTCTTGAGCAAGGATTGATGCTTCTTCCTGTATTAGATTTGGTAGTTTGTTCGGTTGCTCCATGTCAACTGCTTATAGTCTCTCTTTTGCTCTTCTTCTTCGTCTTCTATTCCTTCTGTGGGTTGATTCAATCTTGGGGTCAAACGGTTCAAGTGGTTCCCCTTTTTGTCTTGTGTTCACCACTACCTGCAAAAGATAAATGAAAATTTTAATTTTAAAGTACAAAATCCAAAAAAAAATAGTAAAAATAGTCTCGGTGTCGACCGAGGTGCGTTGGAGTCCATCGACACGAGAAAATTATTTGCATCGACCGATGCAAGGTTGCATCGATCAATGTGAAATACAATTATGCACGTCAATCGTAGCAAGCTACGTCGATCGATACATAACCCAAAAATAGAAAATAAAAATCGCAAAAATAAAATAAAAAATACAATCCAAAAATCTTAAACAAAATTAGTAATTAGCGCTAAATCTATCTATTCCCCGACAACGATGCCAATTTGATCACTACTATTTCTAACAGATTAATTAAAGGATAGTGGTCAAATAAATTTATAATCCATGAATGTCAAACCCACAGGGAAAAGTTGCGCGAGATAGTCCTATATAGTAAAGCACAGTTTCAGATTACTTGTTTGAGTAATTTAGAAATCAGGTTTTATGTATTAAACTATGTAGTTGAATTAAAAAGATGAAATTAAATCAAATAAGCAAAACACAGATTCTAGGGAAGAAATCTTATTATGGATGACATGCAAGAACCATTTAAATTAATAGGTGGAATACTGCAATAATGATATATTTCCTTGGTCGGGCAAATATAACCTAGATTACTAATTAGTGACTATCAAGAACACCAAATTAATCAATCTCATAAGTAAATCAGTTCAATTCCTATAGTCTAATACATCTCAATGGACAATATAGAGTATATCATGCATTCCTAATCTCACTATCAATATTCACCTATCGGTCCTTCTATCAATAGCTAGACATCTAAATTAATTGTCACCTCTCAGCCCTTAAACTAATTTAGAATTATAAAATAAACACAGGAATCAGTCTGCAAAGAGACCCATCTGATAAATCAGGACTAGGCCTTACAGAAAATTATTTGAGCAATCATGCATCAACTTTTGAAACTAAGATTATTTCAAATCATCACTTTAAGAAGGATTCTAGTTTAGAAGTTAAGCTGTTAGGTTAAGGAGTAGTCAGTATGGACAAAAACTCCTTAGTGGCTAATCAGGATAGAAGGGGACAATCAGTTTCAAAACTGACTTCGGTGCCCAAGCTTAGAAAGCTTTTGACTCATAAGTCAAACAAACCTGAGATGAAGCCCATTATGCATAGGAAGTGGGTGAAGCAGAATGTTCCTAATGCAAGGAAACCTGCTGCAACCGCTAAAACTAAACTTTATAGAAAGTCAGTTTAATTTCCAATGTCTAGAAATCCAAGGTTCCAAACTCATAACTCGTTTGAGAAGAGGACTTATTCGTAACAGAAGAACACCTATGCGAGGTTTGAGTCCAACCATTTCTCTATTTTTAGGACTAGGAAGAGTGTACACTCTGGACTAGGTTTCCGAGAACCCAATCGATACTTAGCTTCAAGAAAGTTAGTTTCTGTGAAGTCAGTTCCCAGGAATCCAATTTCAAGAAACTCAGTTTCCGGCAAGGTTTCACTCACTCACTCTTTTCCTTCAAACATGCATAGAAACCACATCAATTATCTGAAAAGGAAGACGAAGGGAGAAGAAATTGTGACACCTAGATATAAGGTGAAGCAAGTATGGATTCCCAAAGGATGGATCCATAAGACTAACCCTGCAGGACCCGCAGAAACACGAGCACCTTTTGTCTAACCTTATCTATTTTGCAGGTACAGGGTCACCAAGTTCAGCTCAAAAAGAAGAAAAGAGCATGGATATTGGACAATGGATGTTCAACACATATGACCGGTGAAAGCAATCTCCTTTCAAAACTGAGAATGTCAAGAGGATCACTAGTCAGTTTCAGCGATGACTCAAAAGGAAGAGTAATTAGCAAAGGATGCTTGGAGTGCAATGGAATCACCATCAACAACGTATCCGTAGTCACTTACCTCAACTACAATCTGTTGAATATTAGACAACTTATCCAATCTGGATATGAGGTGACTTTTGCTCAAGAAGAATGATGGATAAATGACAAAGACTCCAAGGAGACTGTGCTGAAAGGTGTGAAGAAAGAAAGTCTCTACTATGTGGATTTGGAGAGTGGAAAGCCTGACATGTGCCTTGTCGCAACAAGCTCATCCCAAGAAGGAGTCAACTGGCTATGGCATAAGAGACTTAGCCATCTTAATCTCCAATCAATCAGACATCTAGCCAAACACAAGCTTGTGGAAGGCCTACCACAAGTCAATTTCAAGAAAGAAGAAAGTGTTTGCAGAGCGTGCAAGATGGGAAAGCAAACCGGAGGATCAATCAAGAATCAAACCATCACAACAAGCACAGATAAGATCCTCGAGCTACTGCATCTGGATCTATTTGGACCAGTCAAGCTGCCCACCATTGGAGGAAAAATGCTCACTCTCGTTGTGGTAGATGACTACTCGAGATACACATGGGTAAGACTGTTGAAGAACAAGGACGAAGTGAAGCTTCAACTTCCAAAGCTCATCCTTCAAGTGCAAAACAACAAATGAGTCACCGTCAATAGAATCAGATCTAACAACGGGACTGAGTTTTGCAACGGTCCATTGATAGACTTTTGTGTTGATGCTGGCATTGCTCATGAGAAGTTAGCTCTAAGGACGCCCCTGTAGAATGGTCTTGCCGAACAAAGAAACAGAACACTCAAGGAGGCAGTCAGGACTATGCTTGTTGAAGCTGACTTAAGAGAAGGTTACTGGGGAGAAGCTTTGATGACGGTGTGCTATACTCAGAACATAAGCGCTATCAACAGTCGCCATCACAAAAGCCCATACGAAGTCTTCAATGGTCGTAAGCCTTCTATAGCTCATCTTCGTGCTTTTGGTTCTCCATGTTACATCCATAACAATGGAAAGTCTAAACTAAATACTTTCAGTCCCAAGGCGGATGAAGGTGTGTTCCTCGGATATGGAAACCCTTCATACAAGGGATACATAGTACTCAACAAGACCACCAGACTTGTAGAAGTAACATGCTTTGTTGTTTTTGATGAGTCTATTTTAGTCCGCAAGACCTTAAAGGACCTGGAACTTGGTGATTATGAGGTCAAAAATTGTAGTGAGAAACTCAGTCCTGAAAAAGAAGATTCAACTCAAATTTCTCAGGCCAGATCAGTGAATAATCATCATAGTACGCCATAAGATGAGGCCGGTGATGCGATTGACCCTGCTGAGGCCTTTGGTGATCACTAACAATTAATGCAGGGATCAATCTAGAGGGAATTTCAGGAGATTAAAATAGAGCTCAGTTTGAAGGCCAAACTGGAACATAGTTGCCTACTCAAACTGACTTTCCAAACGATGAAGGTGCTCATCCTGAAGATGTCCAACCGGCGGTGCGTCAAGTGACTTAGTTCAAGTTCCAGTATCAGGAACAGGCGGTACTGAGTATCCTGAAGAATTTGTTCAACCTGTTGAAGTTACCCAGCTCTAGAAGCCGAAATGGCTAAGAAACCATCCTGAGGAAGACGTGTTATACAGTGTTGCCAATTCAGTTCGCACGAGACAAGGAAGCGCATTGTTTATTTGTTTTATATCTCAGGAATCATAGCCGACAAAGATTGGAGATGCTCTGAAGTCAACTGACTGGATCAACGCTGTGCAAGAGGAGCTTGCAGAGTTCAAGAGAAATGAAGTTCGGTACTTGGTGGGTTGACCAAATCATCAGTCAGTTATCGGTACCAAATGGGTCTTCAAGAACAAAAGAGACGAGACATGGAGTATAGTGAGGAATAAAGCAAGGTTGGTAGCAAAAGGATATGCTCAATGTGAAGGGATCGACTTCGACAAAACTTTTGCTCCGGTGGCCAAACTTGAAGCTATTCCTCTATTCCTTGCTTATGCCACCCACAACGACTCCACAGTCCTCCAAATGGATGTGAAGAGTGCCTTTCTGAATGGGGAGCTCTAGGAAGAAGTATATGTGGAACAACCCCCAGGCTCTGAAGAAGGAAATCAAGTTTACAAACTGAGGAAGGCTCTCTATGGGTTGAAGCAGGTACCCAGAGCTTGGTATGAGACATTGTCTCAATTTCTCCTCAAGAATGGTTTCTGAAAAGGCAAGATCGACACACCGCTGTTCAGAATTAAGGATGGATCAAACATCCTTCTTGTACAGATCTACGTCGATGATATTATATTCGGATGCAAAAACTTGAAGATGAGTGAAAATTTTGCCCAACTGATGTAGGGCAACTTTCAGATGAGCATGATGGGCAAACTGATTTACTTCTTGGGTCTTCAAGTCATTTAGGCCGAAGGAGGAATCTTCATCAATTAGAAGAAATACACCAAGGACTTGATCAGCATGTGTTGTCCGAAGAAGAACAAGCCCTTGAGGATTCTGATGAGCCCAAGTGATCAAATCAATCTTGATGAAGAAGGCGAAGTAGTCAACCCAACTGTATACAGAGGCATTATTGGGTTCACTCCTATACTTAACTACAAGTAGGCCAGATATTTCCTACTCAGTTGGTGTATGTGCGAGGTTTCAAGCAAATCCGAAGAAGTCGCACATGGAGGCTGCCAAAAGAATAGTCAAATACCTCAAAGGGACAGAGTCACTAGGTATTTGCTACCCAAAATCTGACGAGCTTACTCTCAATGCTTATTCAGATTCAGATTTTGGAAGATGCAGAATCGACAAGAAGAGCACAAGTGGAACATGTTAGTTCCTAGGTCACAAGCTTGTAAGTTAGATCAGCAAGAAGCAGCACTCAGTTGCCATGTCGACAACCGAAGCAGAGTATGTTGTTGCTGCAAGTTGTTGTGCTCAAGTGCTTTGGATCAAGCAACATTGCTTGACTATGATGTCAAAAATGGGTGCGTGCCAATCTATTGTGATAATAGAAGTGCAATGTGCATCACAAAGAACCCAGTTCATCATTCCCAAACCAAGCACATCGACATAAGGCATCACTTCATCATAGATCATGTCGAGAAGAAAGATGTGTCCGTAGAGTACATCCGAACTGAATATCAACTGACAGACATCTTTACCAAATCACTCCAGAGACCAGATTCAAGGAGCTTTGCATCAAACTTGGTTTGTTGGAGATCGACGAAATTCTTATTGAAGAAGAGTGATGCTGAATAAAACTGAGTATGAGCTCTCAGTTTTGAACTTAAAGGTAGATCGGATGCAGATCAAAACTGAGTTGCAACTCTCAATTTTCTAAACTTGGTGTGTCACTCAGCATGAAGCCTTCATACTTATTTAATCCTTGAAGAATACTTCTTCAAGTGGTGTCTACGTAACTCAATATTAAGCTTTTCACAGCATCCGAAGAAGCAGAAACTTACTCCCACTAAGTTTCGAAATGACTTGCTGAAGAAACTCTCGAAATCTTCATTCTTCATACGCTGAATTTACACACTCCAGTGTAATCAGCAGGCTTCTAACTCTCTACTACTTAAGTTTAAAACTGCTTTGAACTGGCTTGAAAATCAATCGATAAATATATCTTCAAATCTATAAGGAGAAGATCTTAAGTATCTTAAATAGAAAGCTGACTTTGAGGGGGAACTTTTCTGAGTTTATGTAACTATTTGTCAAATCTGTAAAAACTCTAAAGTTATCCACACCTCTTCAGCATAGGTTAAAGATGGCTTTGACCACACCAAAAAGGGGGAAATTGTTAGGATTTTTGTTTAAAAAATCCTTCCTCATTTTTTGTGTTTTGGTGGGTCAAAGAATGTAAGCCATCTTAGTCAATTTTTCAGTTTCTAGAGTTCTAAACTGTAATAATTGTATAAGGTCAATCGAGTTATAATAGAACTTAAGCCGAAGACCGAGCAAAGAAGAATGCTCGAGAACTTACTACCTACACGCCTTGAAACTTGGTTTCCACCAAGTATAGCCTTGACCAAAACTGAGTTAGAGAACTCACTATAAGGTTTTCCATACTGACCAGGAGAAGTCAGTATGAGGGCTTCCCAGTACTGACTAGGAGAACTTAGTATGAGGGTTTTCCATACTAATAAGGAGAAAGTAGTATGAGGGCGTTTTTCCATACTGACTATGAACAGTCAATATGAGGGTCTACCATACTGACTATGGGAAATCAGTATGAGGGCTAAAGCTATACTGACCTTGGGAAGTCAGTATTAAAGCCTCTACCTTTATAGCACGAGCTATTCAAAAGATATCGAAGCTCAGTCAGACTTAGGCATTTACATGCCTAAGAGAAAGTTAGTACGAGGTTATCCAAACTTGGATCCCTCGGACTGAAACTTAGTCAGACACAAAGTTAGTGTATAGTACACTGACACAGCAGAGCAGAGCAGAAAGCAAACCTACGACATGGGCTACGATTGGATAAGATCAACCATGAGTCTAACGTTTAGGTTTATGTGTCTAACGGGTAGAAATTCAAAATGCTGAAGGAAATCCTCTATAAAAGGGCAGGCCCTTCAACCATAAACGGTTACGAAATCTGAAATTCTTCGCACGATAAAGGGCATTCTGCTAAGCCATATGTCTGCTAAAACTCTCTGAGTTTCTGTGTTTTTTCTTTACACGAGATTTGAGTCTCCGACTCAAGTTATACTACGTGCTATCTTCTCCTAGAACGAGGCTGAAGCTTTTCCTTGGTGAATATATCTTTCCAAGATATATTCACAGCAGTCAGTTTCCTAGACTGGGATACTAGTTCTCACGGGCGTATGCCAACCACCTGAGTTCTGGGAAGAACAGTAAACATCCAACCACCGAGGAGAAGGCTGCGGGGTGTCGTCCTCACTTCAACCTAAAGACTAAGTCCGCAAGGAGTTCCTAGGCGAGTGACACAGCTGACCGAAGGATGGAGACATCTTGTCACTGATATTTCTACCAGATTAATTGCAATACAGTGGCCAAATAAATTTATAACTCAAATGTCAAACCCATAGATAATGATGTACGAAATAAACTCATGTACTAAAACATAGGTTTTTGATAAATTATTTGAGCAATCAGAAAATATATTTTCGGGTTTTTGAAAATAACAATAAAGATTTTAAGTAAATAAAGGATAATACACATCCTAGGGTTGAACTTCTATCCTAGATAAATGCAAATAAATAATCAAATATATTCATGCAACAGGTGAGATATCAGAAAGTGTTATAATTTTCTTGGTCCGTCAAATTATAACTAGATTAATAATAAGTGAATATCTCCTCTCGGTCTCAAGAACACTTATTAATCAATCTCATAAGATCAACAAATTTAAATCCCTACAATCTATTACTTCTTGGTCCAACAGTACAGATCGCATCATGCATTCCTAATCACACTATCAATATTAACATCTCGGTCCTTCTATCAATAGCTAGACATCTAAATCAATCTTCACCTTTCGGTCCTTCAATTAATTTAGAATTATAAAATAAAACAGGAATCACAAACCATCAACAATGAATTAATCATGCATCCAAAACAATTGTACAAACCCTAGAATTTGCTAGGAAAATTAACTAGACATAATCAAATAAAAATATAAAGGCATAATTAAATAAAAAGTAAATTGCATAAATAAAATAAAATAGGAATTCTAAAGTGCATAAATTAAAGTACTAAAATAAAAATTAAAGACTAAAATACTACAAAAATTAAGGAGAAGAAAAGATTGTGGGACTAAGTCCCCAAAGAGAGGTCCAATGAATAATCTAATCTAGAGGGGTATTTATAGAGTTTGTGTAGGCTTTACATGGCAAAATCCTATAAGGAACAAGATTAGATTTGATTCAAATCTAAATCTTAATATCTTATGAATCTTCCTTTTTGGGTCTTCAAGGATTCCAAGTTGATGTATATCTTTTGTTTCCATCAATTCTCGCCCAAAAACTTGGAAAATTGCACTTTCCTTAAAAAATTGCTATGTATGTCGATCGAAATGTTGCATGTCAGTCGATACAGCCGTGTCGATCGACACACGGCATGTGTGTCGATACAGAGGCTTCGCCAGAAATCCTACACTTGTGCAGCCTCACGGTTTTTGCCATAACTTTTGCTCCCAAACTCCAATTGATCCGATTCTAGTTGCGTAGGAAAGCCAATTCAAAGATCCTTTTATTTCCTTGATCCATTAGCTCAAAATCCATGCATGGAAGAATTCATGACTATTTCTTTGAACATCAACTGCTTTCGGTACGGGTTTTCAATGATTTTAGCCTCAAACTTGCAAAATCTTACCATGTTAAGCATGAAACCACTCTAGATAGACTCATGCAGAAATAATGAAGGAAATAAACAAAAACATAACAAAAACAACTAATTAATCAAACCAAATGTGAGTGAAAATATGAACTCATCAGTGTCGACGGGCTGTGTATAGATCGTAAAGAGGCTTGTACTTAGTGAATTATCTTGACCTTGGGTCTGAAGAGTGGATGTAGGATATTGAGATCTGAACCACTATAAATCTTGTGTGTTCTTTACTGCTTTACTTATATTCCTGCTCTATTTTTGTTTCACAAACTGACTATTGAAACCTTCAATACTTGTCCAAGTATTGAAGTGTATACGCTGTGAAACTGACTTAACAAGAA
The DNA here is from genome assembly GCA_026898455.1 of Plectranthus barbatus. NCBI lineage: Eukaryota > Viridiplantae > Streptophyta > Magnoliopsida > Lamiales > Lamiaceae > Plectranthus > Plectranthus barbatus. The sequence continues at coordinate 729,570 of JAPKLW010000055.1, read as the reverse complement.
CAGACCTAAGCTTAAGTCTTATACACTATAAACTGACTATACTCTGTTTATCCGAATAAGTTCAAGTGCTTTACTTACTGCTTCCGCTGCATATTCAAACCTTCCGCTGCACGTATTTGTACTCTGATTTTCGGACCAACAGCAAGTCAAAGCAATAGTCAACCCGTGCATACCCCTGAACCTTTGTTAGAGTTTGGACTCAATCAAGAACGAGATCATGTATTCTCTGATGTCAGACAGAAGAATACATCTCACTGTGGTCCAATTAATACGCAGCCGCACGTACCAGCATATCAAGTGATCAAGACAGATCACTTCTTTCCGATTATGTTGTAGCCTATAGCGACAGACTTATCCTCAAAGTTGTCTCGACTGTGATCACTATATTTGTTAGAGTAGTCTTAATATAACTCGAGGAGTTCGAGATGAAGGATCTCGGTTGTGCTCGAAGGACTCTGGGTATGGAAATAGTTCGAGACAGGGCTCGAAGAAGACTAACGTTATCTCAAGAGGGATACTTGATGAAAGTTTTTTAGAAGCATGGAATGAAGGATTTAAAGCCTGTGCTCACTCCGTTAGCAGCTCATTTCAAGTTGATTGCTGCTGGGAAACTCGACGAGGAGGAAAGGGAGTTTATGAGAGGTGTTCCTTATGTGAGCATTGTCGGTTCATTAATGTATGCTATGGTCTGTACGAGACCGGATCTTGCTTATGCTCTCAGCATGGTTAGTAGGTTCATGGCCAAACCTAGGAAAGAGCATTGGGCGGCTCTGAAGTGGGTCCTCAGGTATGTTCGAGGGACAGTTGGAAAGGGTCTAGTCTTCGAGGATGATGGTCGAGCTTGAGGCTCCCAGTTGAAGGGTTTGTGGACTCAGATTATGCAGGATGTATGGATACGAGGAAGTCGTTGACGGGTTTTTTGTTCACATCGTATGGAATGGCGATTAGTTGGAGAGCAAGTCTGCAGATGGTAGTTGTCTTATCTTCAACGAAGGCGGAGTACATTGCCTTGACCAAAGCAATTAAGGAAGGTCTGCGGTTGCTCGGGTTCATGAACGAACTGGGGATTGATAAAAAAAATGAAAGTTTCATGTGATAATCAAGGTGCTTTGCAGTTGGCAAAGAATGATGTTCATCATGAGAGAACTAAGCACATCGATGTGAAGTTCCATTTTATAAGAGATGTGGGGGCAGCCGGAGAGGTGGAGCTGCACAAGGTCAATACTCTCGATAATCCTGCAGATATGATTACGAAGCCAGTTCCAAGTACTAAGTTTGAGTACTGTTTGGAACTGATCAAACTGGTGAAGTCGAACTGAAGAGGAGGTGCCAAGCCGAGGTGATATTGAGCCTAAGGTGGAGAATTGTTGGAGTAGTCTCAATATAACTCGAGGAAGTGGTTCGAGTGGGTCGAGGAGACTAGTCCGGTAAAGTGGGTCGAGCCCGTGTAGGTCGAGGAACTCGATAAGCTATTCGAGATGGATAGATATGGTAAATATATTGTGTATATCTTATTTCCTTGTTGGAAAAGATTTATCTTTATTGGTATTAGATTTGGATAGGAATAAATCTATTAGATAGATTTAGTTTTAGATATATCTTTATCTAGGTTTTATATTCCTTATGTATTTAGGAATATCTCCCTATATATACCCCTGCTCCCCACCAATCATAATTGTCACATAGTTTGTATTTTCTTCACCATAATAATATCATCACCAATGAGGCTTGAAGAGTGGACGTAGAGCTTACGCTCGAACCACTATAAATTATTGTGTTCTTTATTTTCTGTTAGTTATTTGTGTTTGCAATCGCTTCAATTCACAACAAATTGGTGTGGTGAACGTGGAGGAGGAAGGATTGCGATGGGTTCAGCTAAGTTCGAGGTGGAGCGTTTCATGGGATCGAATGATTTCGGTTTGTGGAAGTTGAAGATGCAAGCGTTGTTTGTGCACCAAGGGTTGGATGGTGCCTTGAAGGAAAAGGCTGGGTTACCTGACACGATGACGGCGCAACAGAAGAAAGATACACTAGCAAAGGTGCATAGTGCGCTGATTCTGAGTCTTGGAGATACGGTGTTGAGGAAGGTGTCGAAGGAGAAAATGGCAGCGGATGTATGGACCAAACTGGAATCCTTATATATGAAGAAGTCCCTGGCGAATCGGCTCTATCTTAAACAATCGTTGTATTCGTTTATGATTTAAGAGGGAAGACCGATCAACGAGCAGCTCGACGAGTTCAATAAGTTGATCCTCGATCTAGTAAATATCGATGTGGCGATAGGAGATGAGGATCAGGCATTGATGTTGTTGAGTGCGCTGCCAAAGAGTTATTCGAACTTCAAGGAAGCCTTAATGTATGGAAGAGAGTCATTGACCATGGATGAGGTTCAGTCAGCTCTAAGTTCAAAGGAGTTAAATGAGAAGAACGAGAAGCGAGAGAACTCTCATGGAGAAAGCTTGGTGGCTAGGGTGGCTCGAGGAAGACCGGAGATGAGGAACTCCAACAGGGGAAGATCGAGGTCAAGGTTGAGGCCAAAGCCAGGATCACAGCCAAAGGTCAAGTGCTTTCTCTGCCAAAAGAAGGGATATATCAAAAGAGATTGTCCGGAGAGGCAGACGAAGCAGGAGCAGAAGGAGCAAGCGGATGTAGCTGTTGCTGAGCAGGAATATGACTCTGGAGAGGCATTAGTGATTTCGAATGAGCACTCGGAGAGGGAATGGATATTGGACTCAGGTTGTACATTCCACATGACACCAAATAAGTCATGGCTCGAAGGGTTCGAGAAGCAGGAGAACTCGAGTGTTCTTCTGGGCAACAATAAACCATGCAAGGTGGTTGGAATGGTTTCGGTGAGGACTAAGATGCACGATAATACAGGAAGGGTACTTCGAGGTGTAAGGTATGTTCCGAAGCTTAAGAGAAACTTGATCTCTTTGGGGATGCTCGACGAACTGGGTTACACGATCAAGATGGAAGCTGGGACTTTGAAGGTGTGCAAAGGATCCATGGCCTTGATGAAAGTAGCTCGAAGGAATGGAATATACACTCTGATGGGGAGCACGGTGATCGGGGAGGTTTTGATAGTGACGGTTGAGAAGTCAGTACTGTGGCACAGGCGACTCGGTCATGTTAGTGAGAGGGGGCTGCAGGAGTTATCAAAGCAAGATCTGTTGCTCGGGGATAATATCTGAGAGCTGGATTTCTGTGAGAATCGCATCTATGGGAAATCTCACTGGGTAAAGTTTGGAGTAGGTCGACAGAGAGCTCGAGGAACTCTGGACTACATCCACTCAGATTTATGGGGACCTTCAAGGGTCAGTTCGAATGGAGGAGTGAAGTACTTTATGAGCCTAATTGATGATCACTCAAGGAAGGTGTGGGTCTATATCTTGAAGAATAAGAGTGATACTTTGGAGACCTTCAAGAAGTGGAAAGTGCTGATCGAAAATTAGACTGGAAGGAAGGTGAAGAGGCTGCGAACTGACAATGGCCTTGAGTATTGCTCGGAGGAGTTCGAGAGGTACTATTTGAAGCACGGTATTGCGAGGCACAAGACAGTGACTGGAACACCTCAGCAGAATGGATTGATGGAGAGGTACAATCGGACGTTTCTGGAAAGAACGAGGTGCATATTGTTCGTTGCGAAGTTACCCAAGTCGTTCTGGGCAGAAATAATGATTACTACATCTTATTTGCTCAACTGGTGTCCCTCGACTGCACTAGGTTTCAAGACACCGGAAGAAATATGGTCTGGTCATCCTCCGGATTTTAGCAACCTTAGAGCTTTTGGTTGTGTGGCTTATGCGAACATCTATGGAGATAAGCTTGGGAGGAGGGCATTGAAATGCATATTCATTGGGTACCCCGAAGGAGTGAAAGGGTATAAGTTATGGTGTCTCGAGCCTGATATAAGAAAGTGCATCATTAGTAGGGATGTGACGTTCAAAAAGGAGCTGGTTGGAGATCTGGATAAGGGGGCCGAGGAACGGGAAAATATCCCTGAGAAACAAGGTGGTGCTTTGGAGGAACAGTCTGACAAAGTCAAAGGAGATAGATCAGTTGCTGAGATTGAGGTGGAGCCGACCAGTGGGTCGAAGAGAGTACCTCAGATGGATGGGGAGATCGAGGTGGTTCGAGGGTCAGGTGCACTTCAAGATTATAATCTCACGAGAGATAGGGAACGAAGGCAGATAAGACCTCCCACTCGATTCGGATATACTGATGTCGTAGCATATGCCTTTGTTATGGCGGAAGAGGTAGAGCTGGATGATACTGAGCCAAAGAGCTATACCGAGGCCATAACTTGTAAGGAGAGGCTCAAATGGCTCGATGCCATGAAGGAGGAGATGGACTCCTTGAAGAAGAATAACACCTGGGAGTTGGTGGATAAGCCAGGGGAGAAGCAATCGATAGTTAGCTGTAAGTGGATCTTCAAGAAGAAACAAGAGGTTTTTGGGGTTAGATTCAAGGCTAGACTAGTTGCTCGAGGCTTCACGCAACGGGAAGGTGTGGATTATGGCGAGGTGTTTGCGCCAGTGGTGAAACAAAGGTCTATAAGGCTGATATTGTCATTAGTTGCTCGGTACGAGATGGAGTTGGAGCAACTAGATGTGAAGACCGCATTTCTGTACGGAGAGCTGGAGGAAAGGATCCTTATGACGTAGCCCGAGGGCTTCGAGGAAGCTGGTAGCGGGGAGAAGGTGTGTCTTCTCAAAAAGTCATTGTATGGATTGAAGCAGTCTCCAAGGCAGTGGAATAGGCGGTTCGACAAGTTTATGGTTCAGCAGGACTTTGTTCGATGCAAACACGACCCATGTGTATATTTTCGAGGTGCAAATATGGAGACTTGAATTTATCTATTGTTGTATGTAGATGATATGCTAATAGCGAGTCGAGATAAGCAAGGGATAGCCAAACTGAAGGAAGCACTGAGTTAGGAGTTCGAGATGAAGGATCTCGGTTGTGCTCGAAGGATTCTAGGTATGGAAATTGTTCGAGACAGGGCTCGAAGAAGACTCACGTTATCTCAAGAGGGATACTTGATGAAAGTTTTTTAGAAGCATGGAATGAAGGATGTAAAGTCTGTGCTCATTCCGTTAGCAGCTCATTTCAAGTTGAGTGCTGCTGGGAAACTCAACGAGGAGGAAAGGGAATTTATGAGAGGTGTTCCTTATGCGAGCGTTGTCGGTTCATTAATGTATGCTATGGTTTGTATGAGACCGGATCTTGCTTAAGCTCTCAGCATGGTTAGTAGGTTCATGGCCGAACCTAGGAAAGAGCATTAGGCAGCTCTGAAGTGGGTCCTCAGGTATGTTCGAGGGACAATTGGAAAGGGTCTAGTCTTCAAGGATGATGGTTCGAGCTTGAGGCTCCCAGTCGAAGGGTTTGTGGACTCGGATTATGCAGGATGTATGGATACGAGGAAGTCATTGACGGGTTTTGCGTTCACATCATATGGAATGGCGATTAGTTGGACAGCAAGTTTGCAGAGGGTAGTTGTCTTATCTTCGACGGAGGCGGAGTACATTGCCTTGACCGAAGCGATTAAGGAAGGTCTGCGGTTGCTTGAGTTCATGAACGAACTGGGGATTGATCAAGAAAAGATGAAGGTTTCTTGTGATAATCAAGGACCTTTGTAGTTGGCAAAGAATGATGTTCATCATGAGAGAACTAAGCACATCGATGTGAAGTTCCATTTTATAAGAGATGTGGTGGCAGCCGGAGAGATCAAGCTACACAAGGTCAATACTCTCGATAATCCTGCGGGTATGATTACGAAGCTAATTCCAAGTACTAAGTTTGAGTACTGTTTGGAACTAATCAAACTGTTGAAGTCGAACTGAAGAAGAGGTGCCAAGTCGAGGTGATATTGAGCCTAAGGTGGAGAATTGTTGGAGTAGTCTCAATATAACTCGAGGAAGTGGTTCGAGTGGGTCGAGGAGACTAGTCCGGTAAAGTGGGTCGAGCCCGTGTAGGTCGAGGAACTCGATAAGCTGTTCGAGATGGATAGATATGGAAAATATATTGTGTATATCTTGTTTCCTTGTTGGACAAGATTTATCTTTATTGGTATTAGATTTGGATAGGAATAAATCTATTAGATAGATTTAGTTTTAGATATATTTTACCATATCTAGGTTTTATATTCCTTATGTATTTAGGAATATCTCCCGATATATACCCATGCTCCCCACCAATTGTAGTTGTCACATACTTTGTATTTTCTTCACCATAATAATTTCATCACCAAGGAGGCTTGAAGAGTGGACGCAGAGCTTACGCTCGAACCACTATAAATTATTGTGTTCTTTATTTTCTGTTAGTTATTTGTGTCTGCAATCGCTTCAATTCACAACAATATTTATATCTCACTAGGTCCAGTGATCATATCGTATTCTGCGATCTACAACATGCCGTATAATTGTCTCTATCGGTAAGATAAGAGGATACATTGTTACTCGCATGTAAGTTTGTTTAACATTGATGAAATAAAGCTGAATGTATACTCATTGTAATAAATGTGTTCTGTATACAAAACCCAACACCCCCTTCATGATAGCTGAGACCATTTCGATCAAAGATGCATGAATTTGGTATGTATTTCTATATTATAGTTTACGAAGCATGATGAACTTGATTCTATTTCCATTTAAAGACAAATAAATAAGATTAAAATAAATGGAAAAGAAATAATTAAAGGATATTTATGAAAACTTGAATTTTGAAAAGATGATTGAAGAGTTTAGTTACTATATTGTGGAGATGTTTATGCAAGTTGCACTTCTTTGATTTTATTTTAGCAAATTTGTTATTTCATATTTCCGCTGTTTTTGAAAATTTATATTATGTACTTTTGTGTTATATACGTTAAATAAATATCAATATATTTATTTTATATTATTTTGTCGTGCTTATTCTGCTAAATCACGCTACTATTAATTTTTTTTTTAAATTACGACTAATTTGTGACAGAATATAAAAAATGAATTGCCATTTAGCGATAAACTATCAACGAAATTAATTTTTAAATTTAGTGATGAAATTGCGACAGAATTATCTTTCCATAGCTAATTTTTCTCTTTTTATAATATATATTTTTCAAAATATATAAAAATTGACAATTACATTTGATTTAGCCATAACAAATAGAGCTTGCACAATATAAATAAAATCATGGTGATTCAAATATTACAGAAAATGTGCTAAGTTCGAATATAAGTTAGGTTTAACAATTTGGAAGTACAAGAACATAAATAAGATTTAGCAAAAACTTGCGTTAGGCAGGCCTAAACGATTTAGACGGGTTTTATCCATTAACCCAAGTCCAAACCCATATAATATATCCTAATTGGGATTAATAAACCCTATTTGGGATGAGTCAACCTGTCCAAACCCATATAATATATCCTAATTGGGATTAATAAACCCTATTTGGGATGAGTCAACCTATTTGGGTAGGATAAAACCCGCCTAAATCGTTTAGGCCTGCCTAACCCAAGACCTTCCCATAAGATTTATTTATTTATTCGATATAATAAAGTCATAATACATAATAAATATTGCATATATTATGTTTCTTTAGCATAGTTTAGGGCCTAATTCCTTAACCAAGGGGGCAAAAATAAGAGATCGAATTAATTTTCACAGTAATAAATAATAATAAAGTCACTCTTGTCTGGCTAAAACATAAGCTACCATACTTTTTTACAAATCTCGATTTTAAATAATTAAACCTCTATTGTATCTAAGATCAAATCCTTCATTTTCTCTTCCAGAATCTCTCAACACAAGCTGTCCCGAACATGTTAGTTTTTGGATAGGTATATATGATCAAAAGATCATAAATTTGGGATTCAAAAATATTTGAATATGTAAGTTTCAATAAATGTAATTTTATTTAAAAAAAATGTTGGTATCATCATCCGAAATAAAACCTGTGCAAATTTTTTTGGGAGCGGCCATGGACCACCAAGTACCTAAGCGGAAGAGGATCCTCTACAGTGCTAAAAACACTGTACACCCTGCTGCTTCTCACAGCAAATAAAAAATAATTTAAATAAAATATAATAAAATATAAAAGTGTTATGAATATATGGTTAAAATCACCAGAGAATGGGGTGAAGTGCTTTTAGCACTGCAGAGAATCCTCTCCGGTACCTAAGCACCGAGTAAATCAATAAACAATCGATTTTGCGGCATTTTATATATGTACTTTCTAATCACTGGCAAAGCCAACCTTGGGCTGGGGGCAACCGGATTTTTTTTAGTTATATTTAAAATAAAATTTTATTGTCGAGCCCTTCGGAACTTCAAGTCTGCCTCCGTCTCTGTTTCTAATAGTGCTCTACTTAATATTTTTACTATCATATTAACAAATTTTAATAGTACCTATTGTAAGCTAAAAGCTGATATTGATATACTTTACTCTGAAGAACTTGTATAACAAAAATTTAAATTTGAATATATCATATAGTCAGATTATGAATTTATCATTTCCAATAATCAAACATTCACTAAAACTGAAACTTAAATGCTAAATGATTACATACCCTAATTGAATGTAACAAATTTGATTTTAAATTTTTAAAATTAATTTAAGCAATAAAATTTAAAAAAATATTAAATAAAAACTAATAAGTTTAACAATGAAATTGGAAGTAGAGTAGGAAAATGAAATAGGAAATCAACTCTGGTTTGACTGTATTTTATTTTGTAAAAGTTATAAAATAGGTGGGCGGTAGCAATGGGCTGGGCCGTAGCCGTGTAAGTGTAACAAATGAATGTAAAGGATAGTTTTTTTCTACTTTAAACTCGATTAAAACTCGGTTATGTTTATGACCTTTATAAAAAAAAAAATTATTTTTTACTAGGAATAAATGAGTCAAATTTAAGCAAACTACTATTTAACTTAGCTTCCTTCGGTTATAACCATGAGTAAAAGACAACCATTCTTTATTCTCTTTTTATTCTTTTTTGAAACATTATTATTTATTAAGGGAGGTTACTAAGAGTCTCAATTTGCTTTTAACTTTCGAAATTAGGCTTTATTCACAAATAATGGGCAATAACTCGTGTTGACTTATTCTTACTTATTTTGAAGATTCTTTGCCCATTAACTATAGATTAAAAAGAAAAACTATTTTATTCTCTATTCAAATTTCGGGATCTATTTTGATCAATTTTAACTCATTTATTGTAACGCCCCCAACTGACCTTCCTAATTTGGGGCCACGTTATATTGATTTTTCAGGTTTTATCAAATGCATTCCCAAATATTTTAGCGGAAGACTTAAATTGAAATGAAAAGATAAATACACATTTGGAATTGTACTTCGAGTCAACTTCAAAATAAAAGTATTCAACAGAAATCAGAATTTGGGAAGGATAGAACAGAGTGCGGTGCAGCAGTGTGTATAGCGTGATGGTGACATGCATATGAAGATGCATGCCACAGGATCTGTGGTCTTCAAAATCTTTCATTTTGCTCGTTTACATCTCTGCTCACCCATCCTTGCCGCTCAACCTGCGTATTTTAGAAATAATACGAGGGGCTGAGTACTAATGTACCCAATGAGAAACATGCCCGAAAACATACATTTATATAGGAGAAATGCTATGCAACTCACACAGATAGACATGAGGTTTTATTGAAAAGAACCATGCTATCTAAAATATTTTATTTTGCATGTGCTATTTACATGTTATCATATCTGTTTCAGTTTTGTAACTGGAAGTTGACCGGCTTCCAAGTTACGATGATCAGTCAGGAATGCAAATACACTCAACCTACTGTCATCTAAGTGCACTAGTCTCAGCAATCCATTTTGAGACCCGATCATTTAATATTAATAATCACCGGATCCAAACACAACAAAATTTTCACCTTATATCTTCCAATTCCCAATCATATGGAGTCTCTACCCCATATTACTAATTGAGTTCTAGCGCAGTTATGGGAACCTGGTTCTAAACTCATTAGTTATTCTCTCTGTCGATGGGAATCAACAGAGGACAGATATAATAGCACAAAACATGCACATCAGTCTCAGTTAAAACAAAACAGTTTATAACACATTTTTGAAATGAAAACACACATTTTGTTTTATATTTGAAATAGTTTCCCACCTCGTTTTCGACTTTAAGTGTAGATGCTTTCTGCTAGTATGAGCTTAACTGGCCTTGCCTTCAATCTCCTACAAACAATTAAGAACACTCAGTCAGTACGACTGATCTAAGGCAGTAATATCTAAATCAATAATAATCGAGACTCGAAAAGGATTAAGGTTGGATAAGAATTATGGAATAGATCTCCTGCTCAAGCCTCTGTATCGACCGACAGGGATCTGTGTCGGTCGACACACCCCTTGGTCGACACAAGCTCTTCCCAGTCGACACATCTCTGTCGACATTCTCTGTCGACCAACTTCTGTCGATCGACACACTCCTTGTCGATCGACATGAGGGTGTCGAATACCTCCTCTGGCTGGCATCTCTGCCGGTCGAAATGAATTCTGTCGACCGACAGAAGTACTCGACTATTTCCTTTTGACCAACATCTGTGTCGATCGAAACACTTTTTGTCGACCGACAGGAGTGTTCGATTGATTATTCGACACAAGGCCTCCCTGTCGATCGACAGGATTCTTGTCGACCGATAGGAGTCATCTTCTTCACGGGTTCACCGGAGCTGGACCTGCAACTCGCCGTATCTCCCGATTTCTCCAGCCAATAACACATGCAAACATATATTTAAACTCTCCAGACCTCAAAGAACATGATTATAGCATCTAAACACCAAAAAATATGATGAAATTGAGAAGAAAAATAGCTCACCGGAGCTCCTCCTCTCACGACGGCGGTTACGATTTCCGGCGAGGAAACTTGTGTTTCTTGACGTCCGAATGATATACACACGATGGGGAACACGAATCTATCGTTAAAACACTGATTAATGGCCGGAAAAATGAGATTTGTATCTAAAAATCTAAAAATCGCACCTTACACCCACCTCAACTTCTTTCTTCGATATCTCAGCCGTACGTCGTCCTCCCGGCGCTCACGAGTACTCAAATCGAAGCTTGAAGCGAGAGCTTTACAATGGTTGTGTTGGCCGGTCCGATGGTCGCCGCGGTTGGCCAGAAATTTGGCTGGAATGTGACCAACGGGTTTTGGGGTGGGTGGAAGGGTTTTGGAGCTTCTCTCTCTATGCTTATACAATAAGGTGAAAAAGTTTACCATATGACTCCCATCCTAATAATATACACCCCACTTCCTTCATATAACATATGAATTATGTATATAACATATACATATAACTTGAATTCTATATAATTTCCTTCATTCATAATAAATCAGCCCCCTTAATTGAATTTCAAACATTGGAATTTAAGTTCGAATTATTATTTCCTCATTATTCCTTCATGATTCATATCTTATGAATTATCTCACTTCTTAACTATAATATTCTTCTATGATTAATCTTCCATATATGAAATTCCATCCACCACTTAATACAATAATCCAATCTTTAGTTGAACTCATAAAATAAATGTTCCAAGATTGAAAATAATTCATCTATTAAACTCGAAAAATAAATACAAGGTTAAATTTATACACGGGGTGTTACATTTATCCGTTAGTACAAACGCATAGCAAGTATTGTATTAATCTTCGAAATTGAGTGACAGAGAAACTTGCAGTGTATGATTTGCCGAAATCGGTTTCTAATTTAGACGATAATTGTTATTATAGTACACCAATTTGTTTTTCAATTCTCTCTTTAGAGTTTTAGATTTTTTAGACATTATGTATTTCTACTCTAGGAAGTAAATGACCTCACTTGTTGGTTTAGGTTTTATCAGAGTAATCGAAAGTTGCACAACAGAAAAATTAGTTTTAGATTTGGTAAACTTGCACTTATCCAAACTGATGGTGATGAGTTAGTTTGATTTTTCAAATCTTTAATTCAGATACTTAGGTTCAAATATGCTTAGAGTCAGTTTTCAGTGTATACTTCAACACTTGAGTGTTGAGTTTCAAAGATAAGTAAGCGGAGAAAAATAATGAAAGCAATAAATGACAAAGGATCAGACCAATAGTCATACGTTCACTCTTCAGACACAAGTCTAGAAATCAACTAAGTGTTGGATTACACAGGATTCTCCTACGATTTATCGCTTGCTGAAGCATGCCTCGCCCTTCAGTCCACAAGCTCACTCGCCTAGTCCTTTGCTTGTCCTTCACTTCGCATCTCCTTGGAGTGTGGGCACTGGTAAGTTCATTATTTCACTCACTTATCTATATTATTTTCTACTATGTTATGTAGTTTTATTGAGTTTATATATATATATTTCATGCATGAGTTTATTATATGTGGTGTTACGCTTGTCATGGTGTGTTTT
>JAPKLW010000055.1:706339-717156 GCA_026898455.1 Plectranthus barbatus | reverse complement strand
AGTTTATTATATGTGGTGTTACGCTTGTCATGGTGTGTTTTTGCAGTGTTTAGGCTTAAATGCACTGGTAAATTGTTTCGAAAGCAGTGACATGCAAGAGTAGCAGTGAAGCATTCCTCCACACAAGGAATTCGGGTTATTGGCGCATGGCAATGGATAGAGATTCGAGTTATCTTTCCAACGCAATTGGAATTGGGTCAATCGGAGTTCGAGAGTGAGAGTTATGGCCAAAACTGTGAGACTTCGGAGATCGACTTCGACCGAGGCGAGATCGACCTCGATCGATGGGTGAAAAGACGTGCATCGATTGACGTAGAGCCACGTCGATCGAAGTGCACGTCAAAAGGGCAAAAATTTGATTAAATTCGAATTATATCATATCTTTAGCCCTAGACTTGATAGGATACACATTCACTCTTATAAATAGCATGTAAAATCGAGTTTTATTCATCCGGCGCATACTTTTTCATCCTTTAGCATTGAGCACTCTTTATTTTTCCAGCACAAACCTTTATTTATTGTAAGTTACTTTTATGCACTTTAATGATATGTTTCATTTTGGTTTTCTATCTGCTATGAGTGGCTAGAAATCCTAGCGGGTTCTAGGGCATGAATATCAATCTGTGATGCATATTTAATTAATTAACGTTGGATTGCTTGGTTTTAAATTCCTGTTTGAACTGTTAGGATTTACAATTAATCAGATCGGGAGATAACATTACCTCTAGGTTTACAGTTGTTAATTGAAGGACTGAAAAGAGAAAATTGACAACAAGAAAAGAAATTTGAATACAATTAGAATATATGTCCTAGGGGAAGATAGTGATTGTGGGGTTTAATCTGTGAAGTTATAAAATGTTGATTAGTACCGTGTTATTGAGGCCTAAAAAGCATATAAATTCACATGCTAGTAACCTAGGCTATAATTGTATGACCAAGAAGTTGTAGTATTTTATGATTTCCCACCAATGCAAGTTAATTAATTGATATGTATTTTGATTGATAGTTCGCCTTAGAGTCTGTGCCATTTTAATTTGATATTCCAAACTCTTAAATTCTTCGCATTTCTATCTTTACTTTTAAAACTCGAAACCCTGATTTTTGTTTACTCAAACAATAGGTCTAAGGATTATAGCTAGTACATAATATAATGCTGTTATACTATTCCTCTGGGTTCGACAACTTTAGGGTACTCTTATAAATTTATTTGACACTGTGTCTGCAATTAATCTGTAGAATTTTACAGTGATTGGGCACCCCACGCAGCCTCTTTATTGCCGGAATGGGGTGTTTATAGTTTCCCCAAAACTTTCAGCACGACTGCCATAAGCCCGTAAGAGTCAAAGTACAAAGCGTACTTGACTGTTCTAATCTTTCTTGGAGAGAAAGATTACCAAGAGAATAACTTAAAAACTGAGTTTCTGAGTCTCGTGTACACTAGAGTAACACACGAAAAAGCTTAAAAGCCTCTAACCTTAACTTGAGAAATTGACAGTGTTTCAACAAGTTTGCAAGTTTGATTTTAGGTTATGTAACCTTCTTCTGAAGAAATCCTCTGGTATTTATAGCCGTGAGGTTGAAGGTTTGAAATAAATGTTCGTTAAAGACAAATTGAAAGTTGTCCAATCGGAAGTCTCTATTGACTGCACCAATCAACGGGGTAGGTGGTGTTTTTTCCAAATATTATGCACCTGCTCTGCTTTTTATGATGATGACAGTGATTGTTCACCTTTGTGTCAGAACGACAGTCTGTCAGTATGAGGATCATAGACTTGGTGTCCAAGGTATCAAGACTTGAGTCTCGTGCTTGCTAACTTTAAGGAATCTTCAATCCATAAAGTCTATACTTGTTAGTACGTTCCTCGGATGATTCTCTTTGTCTCTTTGTGTTGGACTGAAATTTAGAAAACCATGATGGTGTCGTGATAAGTTCGTGATTTCACTTACTTAACAATTATTTTCTAGCCTATTTTATGTTCAAGTAGCGTATTTATCATATTTATTTATGCATCATAGTGTATTAGTGTTGTATTTGTTGTTAGTGGTAAAAAACTAAAAACTTGTAGGAAAAATAGGTATTTTTCGCACAAGGAATAAAAATGGAGGATTTGATTGAAGCCTCTGTTTCGACGGATGCAGGGACACATCGGTCGACTGCATGTTTATGGATTAATTAGATATAATGCCTTTCTTTGCTTGGTTTATGAAATTCTGTGTTTAATTTTCAACTTGGATTTATTGGCCACTAATTTAGGTTGCTAGTTAATTAATTTGGGACTCCAAAGGTGATAATTGTTAATAAGAAAGAATAATATGATTAATTATTCTTGTCTTAAAAAGAAGGAATTAGATCATAAGAATTAATCTGTTGACTTTCGGGAGTTATTGAATTGTTCTTGAGACCCAGAGGATAAAGGGAATTCGATAATCAACTTTGTAAATTGTCAAATATTGTGTGATGTAGTGTACCCACAGAACTATGCGCAAGTATACACAATCGACAAGTAATACAGTCTCAGAGACCAGATATCGAACCCTAGAGAGTGGTAGTTAGAACCGTGCACACAAAATTGCTTGCAAATAAGGTTAATGATGCGATGAACTTAAACTAAAAATGTAAATATGCATAAACTATAATTCCAAATAGAGCAAACAACAATAATATCTCTTGCCACAAAATAATCATGCAATATTCAAATAAACAGTCAACAAGGTTGAGAAACACACTCAGGTAATGGAAATCTTTACTACTACTATCTTATATGCTAAAGCATGAGTCTCGTATTTCTCTGAGCCTTTAAACCTCACAAAGTGCCTAACAAGTTTCCACTATACTAGATCTACACTCTCCTACCATACATCATATTCCCAAGCTTGTTATGATAATAGGATGAGAGAAATTCTGAACTAGGGTTAACATTAAGTCATGCCTTCACATATGCCTATGATAGAAACACGATCACTTATGGTTTCCTCGGCCTATATCTCCCTCCGGTCTCAATAGGTGATAGATCTCTACTCACTTCCGTGCCCAAGGGATCAAACAATCCAAAACCATAAACAAACTCAGATTCAAGCGAAACACAACTTTAATATATATTCAAGCTTAAATAAAGACTCCACAACCCAAGTGTGACGTAGTTTAGCTCATGTTCAAGTGGAAAACAAAATAAAACTCAAGATCATTCACCATCTTACAATCTTAACTACAAAAACTCAAAATGAAAACGTAAAACTATCGGGTGATGATCCACGAATGGTCGGAATCCTTGCTTCCACTGCACGCACTCTTTCTTCTTCGTTCATGACTTGTTGAAATTGTGTTGTTGTCCCTTTGATATTTTTCCTTCTCCTTTTACTTTCTCCGTCGATCGCCTCTCATGGGCTTAGATTCTTCCACGTGTCGGCACCTTTTCACCTTTCTAACAACGCTCAAGCTTGCTATTTGACACCTGTCCCTTCTAGCAGACAAGATCCAAAAAGTACTTGATCTTTGTCTCCATGTGGTCCTGGAAAGCATTTTCTCCATATCACTTCATTACGACTTCTATGCTCTAGCATAACCCTTGGCTAGTGTGCGACTGAGAAGCTTTAGAATTCTGAACCTAGTCAAAATTCTTGCAAAAACTTATTAAAAACCTAAATGGGCTAAATTAAGAGCAAATACCACAAATATACGAATAAGACCACAAAAGAGACAACTTCTTATTAAAAACATCTAAAGCAAGCTAGAAATGAGTAAAAGATAACTCTTTATGAGAGTTATCATCAAACAAAGAGATTTACAATACATTTCTGATTTCCAACTTGCAAGGAATTAAATTGGTATTTGATTGATTTTTCTATTGCATGTTAGGACGGATAGTAATAAAATCCCTTGAATCTGAATCTTTGTATCTGATTTCAAAATTTTTCAATTTTTATTGTCTTGTTTTTAAAGTTTCAAATCTGGTTTTGTTTTAGTTTTTAAAAGTATTTAAAACAAACTTTCAAAAATTGATTTTCTCAAACAATGTTGTGAAAAGTTGTAGTTCAATACTTAAGATTATTCAATATTTCATTCCTCGTGGGATCGATAATTTTTATTTTCCGCTATATTATTAGCCTTTGCTAAATTGCTTAATAATTTTAGCAATCACATTTTGGTGCCGTTGTCGGGGATTAAATAGAATTAATCTTGATATTGAATATGTGATTTGAGCTTTATTTTCCTGTTGTTAATTTTCAATTTTTGAGCAAAATTCGCCACTGTTTCGGTAGACATTATTTCACGTCGGTCGACACGTTTTAAAAACTTGCGTTGGTGGACACTCATCTATTTTGGTCGATGCAAAGCCGTTGTTTAATAGTTATTTCCTTATTTAATTGTTTCTAGTTTAATCACTTTCCTTTTTCCTATTTAGGTAGTTTATGACCACAAGAACTAGAGGAAAAACATTGGTTGCTTACGATCCTGAGATCAAAGCCACTTGCCGAAGGAATAACAACATAAAGAATCGTGTAAGGGAGAATCGACTATCGAGTAATCAAGTAAACAAGATGGAGGCAAATAATCAGAACAATGAGCCTAACAATCAACACAACCAACCTATTCTTACTCCTAAAGTGCAGGCTGAACTTGTTCGAGAGATGCAAACAATGAGGGAGCAGATTCACCTGTTGAACAATGTAAGAAACAACCGAATCCTCGTCATGACCAACCTTTGGAAAATCCACCAGAAGATGAAGAAGAAGAAGAGGAACCGGAGAGGTTCCATGAGGATGAGGGTGCCATACGGAATTGGTACCGCCCTAAGTTCCGTGAGACAGATTTCTGCGTTGGTATCAATGCCAGCAATTTCGAGTTGAAATCGGGGTTGGTACAACATAATCAATTCGGTGGTAGGGCAACTGAAGATCCTTATGCCCACCCGGACAAGTTCATCCTGCTCTACAATACAATGAAGATCAATGGAGTCAGTTAAGGAGCCATCCGGATGAGTCTTTTCACATTCTCTCTGAGGTACAAAGCACAATCTTGGTTTTCTACTCTTGCCAAAAGTCAAATTCGAACATGGGCTGAGTTGAGGAATGAGTTCTTAGAAAATTTCTTCCCACCTAGCGTTATCAGACAAAGTGAAGGATATTACCCGATTTGCTCAGAGGCATGATGCGAAATTCTATGAGGCTTGAGAGCGATAAAAGGAATTATTGAGAGTTTGTCCCAACCATGGACTATCACATTAAGAGCAGGCAGAGACTTTTTATGAAAGACTGAATGACAAGACAGTTGAGCTGGTTGATGCTACACTTGGAGACACCATTACGTCAATAAGTGTCAGGAGAGCCATGGAGTTCTTCCAAAATATGGCGAAAAACACTCACAAGTGGTCAGCTGTGCAACAAAGGCTTGTAAAAGTTGTGGAACTAATCACTGAAGAAGTAGACTTAAAGGATGGCGTAAAGAATCTGCGAGAGGATTTTGCTGCACTCAAGGCTGGACGACTCGTTGCTGTTGTTGATCCAGTCCCAACTCAGGTTAAGGGTGATTGTATGGATGTGAACATTGTCCAATGAGGCGGTTATCAAAATAATTACCGAGGAGGCTATCAACAAAACAGTCAGACCTACAACCCCAATGCTGCAAGAAACCATCCTGGTTTTTTTTATTCAAATCCTCAAGCAGCAGAACAACCACCATTGGGCTTTGCATTTTAGAATGGAGCACTTGTGAAGAAAAAGAAGCCAAATCTTGAGGAAATCATGGCTAAGTTCATGGAAGGCTCAACTGATACAGTAGGGAAATTGGAGCAAGAAGTTTCAGGAGTGAGCACCAAAGTGGACCGAGTGGAGAAGCATATGCAGAGTATTGAAACTCAGGTTAGTCAAATTGCTAATACTTTTGGAGCTCAACACAAACCCAACCATATCCCGAGTAACACACAAGTAAATCTAAAAAATAAAAATAATGAGGTCAATGCCACCACTCTTAGAGGTGGAAAATCATACCAGGGGCCAAAATATGCAGATCAGACCCACCAAAGGGAAACGAAGGCGAACAGGTCGAGGATGCCGCTGAAGAGGCCTCTGTTTCGACCGACGTAGAGGCACAGATGAGACCACCGCACAAGAGGCCGCATCGTCCGACACAACCTCCCATCATGCCTATCAAGAAACCCCTGATGTCATTTCCACAACGCTTTTCCAAATCCAAGATGAATGAGAGGTATGCATGTTTCTTGGAGAACATGAAGAAGGTGCACATTCATATTCCATTGGTCGAGGCCTTGCGAGGGATTCTCGACTACATCAAGTTCTTAAAAGATATGGTTTCTCAGAAAAGGCCATTCCTGGAGCATGAGATTGTGAATCTATTTGAGGAGTGCAGTGCTGTGATACAGAAGAAGATGCCGCTGAAGAGTGGGATCCCTGTTCTTTTACCATATCTTGCGTCATTGGAGGAGAGACTTTTGGCAAGGTGTTATGTGACTCTGGTGCATCTATTAATCTTATTCCCTAGTCGATCTTCAAAAGGTTGGAAATTAGGAGCACCAAACCAACTACCATATCACTACAGGTGGCTGACAGTTCAGTCTCCTATCCTAGGGTTTCTTAAAACGCTAACACTATGTAAAGGATTTCTCTCTAGGTTAGAAGTAGACAACACAGTATACAATTCAATCAGAATATTGAATTAAGTGAGAGAGAGATCGGCGGCGCTTCAGGGGAGGATTTCTCTGATCAAATCCTCCGGTTTCCTGATTAAACTTGGTAGATAATCCTCACCAGATTTCCAAGGAGCAAGGGAACAGATCAGAAGATCAAATCTGTAGGAACACAATCAAGGCAGTCGTTCCATTCCACTTTAGATTTAACTTCATCGTTCATCCTCCGGTCTAGATCTGTAGATCAAACGATTGAAGATCAAGTATTCCCTTGAATCCACCCTATGCAATTAATTATTGTAGAAGCATGAATAGGGTGGCATGATTTATTTAATTGAATTTGTTCTTGATATCCTAAGAACGGTCCTGCGAATTAAATAACAACTCATGTTGTTGACCGTAATAGATAGGAAAAAGAATCAAGAATGCTGGAGGAATCAGCAGACTTGATAGATTGCTGAAGATTGTGGAAAGAAGAAAGGGCTAGCAAAGCGGAGAGACATCACAAGAATGCTGAAGGAATAACTCCAGCAGAATCCGAAGGTATATCGACATACGCCAGCGGCCAGTAAACGACAATCAACAATCAAGAGATGTTACGGAGTTGTGAATCAGACGGATCACAAATCACAAGGAAATCCAACCAATCAGAGGATAGAATAATCATGATGCACAAAGGAGGTTTCAGAGCTACACTAAAAGATCCGCTCTGACAAAGATGGCTACAGATAGACGCTATGCCAATCAGAGACGAGGGAACATGAAGAGTCTCTGTCCACTGCAGAAAAAGGAAGAACGCAGATAGGCTAGCAAAACATTTGAGTCTAACGGATAGGAATCCTCACCTATAAGTAGGTGTCATCCTTTATTAATTCAGAGGTTTGCGAAATTCTACACTCAGAGAGAACAAAAGAGATCAAATACATTCTCTACAATACGCGAACACATCCGAGCTAAGTTCTTGGCTGAAGCTTTTCATAAGATTTCATCTCTAAAGCTCGAGACCTGCGAAGTTAAGCTTCCAAGGTTATTTTGGGATTCTTTCTATTCTGGAAAGAATCTAGCAGTCACGATTATCGTGCAAGCATGATTCTTACGGGCGATGCCAACACAAGGATAGGTTCTGGGAAGAACTATAAAACTCCCAGCATTCGACATCCAAGGAGAAGGGAGGTTTGTCCTCATTCTACGGAGTGACACCCAAGGAAGATTGGAGATCGAGGTGCTTGAAGGTGTCCGCTGACCAAACGGAGGAGCTGCTCAACGCTAGAGATCAGGCCTGACCTTATACTCATTCTTCTAGTAAATTTTTAGTCGGAGGACTGAAGAGTGGACGTAGAACGATTGTTCGAACCACTATAAAATCCGTGTGTTCTTTACTGCTTTATATTGTTATATTCTGCGCATACATATTTGAAACTCAACACATCAAGTGTTGAAGTATTAACTGCAATATTGAATTTAAAGATTATTCGAGCTAAAACACATTTGATAAACCCTTGCTAAGTCAAGACCTTAGCAAGATAAGTGCAAGATTAAATTAATACTTCTGCTGCTTATAAAATACTCTGATCGGGGACCAACAGTGATGCAGGCATGTCGAGTTATGAAGAGGAGTTGACAGGGAGGATTTTGACAGGCGTGTCAATCGACACCCTGCCTGTCGATCGACATGATGTGTCGACCGACACACCTGCGGCCCGACCGACTCAGAGACTTCCCCAACTCCAAAGTTCAACCTCCAAAGCTGTTCCAGCACCTCTGATGCCCTTTCTTCAAAAATTTGCCAAGCTAAAGGAGGATTCCAAGTTCTCGAGGTTTGTGGAAAATTTGAAGTAGGTAAGCATCAACTTACCATTGATTGAAGGCTTGAGAGAGATCCCAGGCTACATGAAGTACCTCCGAAAACAGAAGAGTGAAAAGAAACAATTTGTGGAAAATTCAATTATGAAGCTTCATGAGCAATGCAACCTTCTCCTTCAGAAGCAAATTCTGATAAAAAGAAGTGATCCAGGGTGCTTCTCAATTCCAGTTGAGATTGGGGGGATCAAGTTCCAAAAGGTGTTGTGCGACGCTGGTGCCAGCATAAATCTAATGCCATACTCCATCTACAAGCGCCTCAACATCGGTGAGATGAGGCCAATTACAATCACGTTGCAGATGGCAGACCGATCTGTGTTTTGCCCCAAAGGTATACTTGAGGATGTTCTCATTCGTGTGGGTCATCTAATCTTCCATGAAGATTTTGTAGTGCTTGATATGAATGAGGATTGCAACATGCCCCTCATCTTGGGACGAGAGTTTTTTGACACGAGAGCTGCATTGATTGACTATGAAGGAGGAGAAATTACACTTCGAGCAAATGACAAAAAGATCACATTCATGCTCGACAAAAGCCCCCAGAAATCTGAGTGCAATCGGATCACCTCCATCAAAGAATCTAAAGTGGAGGAAATCGAAGAAGAAAAGGAAGACCGAGCTGTCATTGAATGGGAGCGAGGGAATAGGATGGCGAAATTGCCAATTACACCATCTCACCCCGAGCTCACTGTTGTCATTCAAGATAGATTGTTCTACATGGTTGATGCACGAGGGGGGCAAGTTTGCATCAAACCTCCATGGACTTGAGAAATTGAGGTACCGTCGAGCTACAACGTTAACTAAGCACTTGTTGGGAGGAAATTCAACCTTTATTTGATTTATTTTCATTCCCTTTGTTTTACTTTTCATTTTCTATTTGTTTTATAAAAAAATTGAGGATTGACCTCTATATCAATTGATATGTCTGATGTCGATCGACACAGAGGTCTCGACGGAGCTACTGTTGGGAATTGTTCCCGAATTCTCCCATAGGACAAATTGTAAAAAGGTTTTGCTGGATCAAACCTTATTAGATGGTCAATCAATTGCTAAGATCTAGATAGTCTAGCAAACATATGTAAAGTCCTGTATAGGAAATTCTCGTGTTGTAATAGACTAGGAAGAATCGGAAGAACGCTAGAGAAAATCTATCAAGAGAATGCAAGAAGGGATCAACATTCTAACTTCAGCAAATCAGAATCTAGCAGATTCCGAAGGATCAGGTTGCTAAAAATAACTTCAGCAAATAGCCGGAAGAAGAATGCTAAGAGATTTAGCAAACAGGGGTGTTTGCTAATGAGATAGCGGACGATCACTAAGAAGCTTGACTGCTGAAGGAGTGAACATTTGCTAAACGACAGAGTGCTAAAAAGTTTAGCAATCAGAAAACAAATACTCAAATGCTAAAAGAACAATTGCTAAAGAGTTAGCAATTGGTTACAAGACAGATTGCTAAAATGCTAGCAGATCACCAGAAAGCTAGCAGACTGCTATAAAAATAGCAGATTAACAAAAAGATAGACATCTCAAAAGTCTCAGGATCTTTACCAAGATAAGAAGTCTCGCACGACAAAAGAAAGACTTAGCAAACAACTCCACCTATTCTAAAGAAACGCAGCAACAACGTATCGAAAGGAGCCATTCTGACACAAAGTACATATAAGGACAAAAGACTTCCGTAAGTAGGTCAAAAGGACTGTACAAAGCATTTAATGCTCCGAAAGCGATCAACTCATTACGGGAACGGAGAAGCTTCGTGTCTAACGGGTCTGGAGATTCAAATTTGAATCTCCAGATATAAAAAGCAAGTCCAACGGAGAGTCGAGACTACTGCTTCCTGATACGTGCGTAAAATGACCTATATTTTGATGTGTGTACATGCTTGTTTGTGGCTATTTTGATGTGTTTTCGTGTTTTGTGTGTTTGATGTGTGTAGGATAGGTTTTGGGCATAAACGAGCAATTTTGGTGGAGTTTTGGAGGAAAATCGCACGTGATTGGAGTTTGGAGAGCTCGACCGGCCGAGCGGGTGCAAGACCGGCCGAGTAGGGTGTTCTAAGGGCTCGACCGGTCGACCAGGTGCAGGACCGGCCGAGCCAGGCCGACAGAGACCAGGCTCGGTCGAGCAGGTGCAGGATCAGCCGAGCCTGGGCAGTTTTTCCAGTTTTTTTTGCTATTTCCAGCTTCGACCGGGCGAGCCATACTTCGACCGGGCGATCCGAGGCCCTGATTGCTTGCCTATAAAAGGAGAAAAGGCAGTTATTTGTAGAACTTTTTGTCATTTTACATATACGTTAGCTAGATTTTTCCCTAG
>JAPKLW010000055.1:692965-706329 GCA_026898455.1 Plectranthus barbatus | reverse complement strand
CTTTGTGTAGTTAAGAGTTTAATTCAATTGAACTTTTAGCCGCATCACTTCCATCACTACGCGCAAACACTTTATCTCTAAAAGATTCCTCAGACAAATCGAACAAAAAGAAGCAGCCAGTTGAGAGAAAGAGAAATAAATCACATTCAAGGCTCTCAACAACCAAGAGTGTCAACCATTGAATTCCTGACACTATCTTGTGAGATTCGTTAGCTCCGAATTGGAATCTCTAATCATTGGGATACCTTCCATTTCTGGAAGTATCTAGCAGTCACTTCTCTGAAAAGAGATTGACTATCACGGGCCTTTGCCGTATCTGTCTGAAAGTTCGGAGAAACTATAAATCTTCATTGTGTCAGCGAAGGACAAGTTTTACGAAGGTGCGCCCTTGACTTGGCCTGACCTGTAGCTGCTGAAAAGATTGAAGCATCGGAGGATAGCTTTGTAGTAGCCGATCCAAAAGTTCACCGCCTGCTACAAGTGTTCGGCGATTCCTTGTTCTTCACATATCTTTTTAGTGAATTCTTAGCGATTCGGCTAAGGAGTGGACGTAGATCGATTTGATCGAACTACTATAAATCTTGTGTGCTTTACTATTTTATTGCGTTACTGTTTGGTTTATAATCTAGCAAACTCAATTTGCTAATATATTCTTGAATCAAACTAAGAACCATCTGACCCTAAAGCTAAACTTAAGAAGATATTAACAGCAAGATAATTATTCCGCTGCACTTCGTGTTTAGATTTATACACGACGACTCTGATAATTCGGGACCAACAGCTACACTTGGACCCAAGAGAGAGTCAACATGAATGCTCTATGTCGATTGACACACTACCTATCGATCGACATAGAGTGCCAACAACAACCAAAACTTTGTCGAGCACTGTTGATTCCTCCGGTGGATGTTGGTCCTTAAGTTTCAGAGTCGTCGTGTTAGATAAACTCACGAAATACAGCGGAATAATAAATCTTCACTTACACTTTACGTTTTACCTTTCAAGGTTAGTTAAGCTCGGAGATAAATTAAGTTTCTTCACAGTATACACTAGCAATATGATTGCTAGGTTTCAAATCTTGTGAGCAATGTAATAGTAAAATGACACAGTATTTATAGTGGTTCGATCCAACAAGATCTACGACCACTCCTTAGCCTATACGCTAAGAATTCACTAAGTAAGTATACAGATTACAAGGATTCGCCTTTTACAGTTAAGTAGGCAGTGAGCTTTCGGCCTGGCTACTTGACAGCTATCCTCCGATAACCTGAACTCCTCAGATGTTGGTTCGGTTGGGTCAAGGTCACACCTTCGAAACTCCTGCCTTGCCTGATTTGGAAGTTTTATAGTCACTTCCTGACTTTCCTTGAATACGGCTAAGTGCCCGTCTAGTCTAGACCTTTTCAGGTGTTCGACTGTTAGATTCTTTCTGAAAAGAAAGGAACCCCAATGATTGAGAATTCTTGAATGCAATCAAGAATATCTTCAATGGAGTGTCAGTAAATCAATGAACGACACTTCTGGTTGTTGAGAGCTTTTAATATTCTTTCACAAGGCTCTCAACTGACTACTTTTACTTTGTTCACTTTGTCAAAGGAATCTCGTGCTTGAGTGTTCGTGAATGTCTGAAGTGAGAAAAGCAGTAGTTGATTCTCTCTTTTGGACCTTCCTTTTATAGGTGGAGATTCAAATCTTGAATCTCCATATCCGTTAGACACAACATCTCTTTTGTCCGAGAGTGATAAGACTTGTTCAGTCGTTTTTTGTTCTCGATCTCTACTTTCCGAGCTACTTCGGGAAAGTCTCGTCCTTTGTGTGTGCTTTTTGTCAGAATGGCAGTAAGGCTTCAGCCTTTGACATTCTGCTCTACAAATGGTGGTTAGCGATCTGCTATATGTCTTGGTCTGCTGAATATTTTTGTTGACACTTAACCTTTAACTTCTATTCTACTAGCGTCCTTCAGGATTTATTAGCAGATGCTAAAACCTTAGCATTCTGCTAACACATGTCTTCTAGCAGACGCTGTCCTTCGGTATCTGCTAGGAATTGCGTAAGTCTTCTAGCAAACGCTTTCCTTCGATGTCTGCTAGGAATAGCGCATGTCTTCTAGCAAACGCTTTCCTTTGATGTCTGCTAGGAATAGCGCATGTCTTCTAGCAAACGCTTTCCTTCGATGTCTGCTAATCTATTACAACTCAATAGATGACCTATACAGGACATTACATGATCTGCTAGACTTATCTATAGTTCAGCAAATGATCGACCAAATGCTAAGGTTTGATTCAACAAAACCTTTTACAAATAAATCCTAAGGGGGATTTTAGGAATAATTTCCCAACAATTTCCCCCTTTTTGGTGCGATCAAATCTTACTATCATTTGCTGAAGCTAAGAGGAAGAATGTCTGTGTTTACAAAATACTAAACTATTCTAGCAAACTAACACAGAGTTTATCCACCTTAGTTCAAGCAAAGCAAAAAAATGAAATTCCCCCTCAACAAGTGCTGGGAAATATTTCTCGATTAAACACATAAGTAAATGCTGCAGAGGTAATTTGTTAGTAATCCTAGCACCCAAATAAAATTAGCAGACATATTACTTTTTCAATTTCAATCCAATTGTTTTCAGATGTGTTGAATACACAAATAGTGTATTTCAACTAAGAAACACGGTGAAAATCAGAGATTGACAATGAGAGGTTGTCTCTGTCTGATCAATTTTCATTCATATGATATATCAATTACACGTACAATGAAAAATGATTAGACGGAGACAAAATAAGAACTAGCAGGAAAAAAATACCAGAGGAACGGAGGAACTCAAGAGTCTGGAGCAGGTTTCTTCATCTTGTCAAATTCATCGAATTTGTTTGAGGCTAGCTCCACGAATTTGTCTAGAAGCTCCTTAGCAGATGCACGTTCAGCAGCCTCTGTTTCTAGATCCTTGGCCAACCGCTCATTCTCTTCTTCGAGCATCTTGATTTTCGCTTCTGTTTCCTTCTGTTTGAGCTCAGCTTCTTTCCGTTTGAATTCTTCAAGAATTCTCCTCTGTTCTTCTTTTGCAGCGGCTCTTGCTTCCTTCGCTTTCTTCATCTCAACAGCTTCAGCAGCCCTTCTTTCTTCCCCCTCTTTGATTGCATCCAAAAGTCTGGAGGAAAAAGAGTTCACCTTGGAATCCACTCGCTGTTTATGCTCTGCTACGTCTGTCTTTATTTCTTGTACGGAGTCCTCGACAGAGGAAATGTTGGACTCGACTGTATCCATCCTGGCCGTTACGGTATCAACGTTGGATTTGACTATCGCAATTTCCCTTCGTATATATGTGGCTTCAATCACCATTCTCTCAGATATAGTAGACACAACACTTTGAACGACCATTTGAACAACAGAGTCTAGATACGTTGGAAGATGGAGCGTGCTAATCGGAGTAGCGAGGAAGGATGAAGTGGTAGGAATGATGACTGCTTGACTCCTAGCAGTGGAAGTGGAAATTTCCTCCATGACTACCTCTGTCCTCTCTGCGTTAGCAGTTTCTCTTTGATCAGTGGTGACGAGCAAATGTATTGCCTCCTCAATCCCTCTTTGAAACTCGGATTCAGCAGCAGCGTTGACTAGCAGATGTATTGCCTCCTCGATTCCTCTTTGAAACTCTGCTTCAGCAGCAGCGTTCTCAGCTTCCTCGAGTTTCTTTGCTTCTGCTATAGAGAATGCTAACATGTAGGCTTGCAATTCCTCCTCTTTGTCCTGATAGGTGACGATCTCAAACGATTGAGCTTTGTACTCTGCTGCTGCAGCCAACTGGGCTTGATGCAATGATTCTTCGAGCATAGGGAGTTCTGCTTGGCATTTCTTGTATTCAGCAGCAGCTTCGGCTTGACATCTGGAGAGTTGTATGTGTCCTACAGTTAATTCGTCGGGAGCAAAAGTTGATTTTGGCAGAGAACGAGGAGAGGATGTTCTCCGATGAGCCTCAATTAATTGGAGCCTTTCGCTGACAGCCTTATCAGAGTATTGCTTTGTGCAAGGAGATTGATCCATCCATTCGTTTGCCCACAATTCCTCATGCTTCCAGAATTTCAACCCTTTCCAAACCATAATTATTTCTCTTTCCTCCATACCAAGTTCATGAGAAATGTAGTCATACTTCTTCCATCGTCTGAACTCTTCTCCCAATATCTTCCCTTCAGGAGTATCTTCTTTCAATACTCCAGCAAATACTCCTTTTATTTCCTCCTCAACCATCAGGGACACGAATTTATCAATTTCTTGACCTAGCAAATCCAATTTAGGATTTGCTTTACTTCTTATGAATGATAATAGAAGTGGATCCATGCCTTTTGAGGGGATCAACGTCAGAGTTTTAGCATCATATATGCCTGTGGATTCTTTGTCAGAGATGACATCAGGAAGAGCTTCTGGGTGAGGAACTTCAACAGGAATCACTTCCTCACATCTAGCAGACGAATCCTCGACAGCAGTCTGTGGAGATCGTGCGTCTTGCTCAGTAAACTGCTATTGGCAAACTCCATGCTCAGCAGATGAGCCACCCTCAATGAGGTCAATCTGCTCAGAAGAATCTTTTCTAACATTACTTCCCTCTTCCTCGATTCCAGAAGGTCCTGCATCTGGATTCCCTGGAAGTCGTCTGGATGCTCCATGATGTTCTTCATCAGAACTGCTCTCTAAGTCCACAATCGACTTCACTTCATTGAATCTGCCTTCGCGAATTGCCTTATCAAGCTCTTCATCTGACATAGCATCTTGCGAAGGTATGATAGTTCCTTCACTGCTGATTGGGGGAATGGGAACAGAGATCCTTCCATCTACGATGCCTTTCCCTTTCTTGGCAGCTTGTTCTTCCATTAGTACCTGTTGAGCGGCTCTCTTCTGAGCCTTAAACTCTTCAGCGGCTGACTTGATTCGTTCGAAATTTCTATCTCTTCCTTCGAACGTCATTTCATTGATGAACTTCATATATTCTTTCTTCTCGAGCTCTTTCAGTTCAGCTACGCGCTGTCTCTTAGTTTTTCGTCCTCCCTGAGTACGCTCTTCTTTGGTTCTGGAAGACCTGGGAATGTATTCTGGATCACTTTCAACAGTGTCCACTGTTGTGTCTTTAGTAGACACCATCTCTGCTACAATGTCAGCAACATCCTTTGCAGTGGTTTCAGCAGCCTTCTTTTCTTCTTCTGCCTTTTCTGATTCTTCCTTCTCAGAAAGTAGCTCCAGCCTTCTCCTGGTCTTCTTCTTCGGTTTAGGTGCAGGAGGGGTGACTTTGGTTCTCTTTTTTGTTGGAATTGGTATAGCCATAGCCCCAATAGTAGGTGGAAGTTGTTCGGCTTCCTTTGCAGTCATTATCTCATTGATTTGATCAACAGGTAAATTCCCCAATTTCTCAATCTCCTCGAGATTTTTGAAGCAATGCTCTGTCTCAGCGTTTGTCTGCAATAGAGCAATCTCTTCAGCAGACATGGGAATAGCAGACTGTAAGATTTGAGGAGCTAAAGTGGACGCATCAGGCTCTTCAGGAGACGTGGGTTTGTCTTTGTCCACATTAGACTTCCCTGTCAATTTTTGAGGGTTTCGACTACTCACGGGCTTGGGCACCTTCCGTGTTGCTGGGATGTAATCTGTAGGGTTTAGACTTTCACCACGATCAACTCTCATATTGGTGAACAACATCTCTAAGTATTTACTGATCTTAAGCCCAAAATTCACGTTCAACGAGAACGTTCCGTCTACCGCCATGTGATCATTCTTCCGAGCATGTTCAGCCCATCGCTCGAAAAAGAATTCTGCCCAATTTCCTCTGACATTGTCAATTAGGGCCATCATCACAACATATTTCTTAGCAGATAGTTTGGAGTAGGAACCAGCATCACACTGAAGCATCTTGATTACTATCTCCGCAAGAAGCTTGTATTCCTCAGATAGAGTATTGATCGGTGTAGCAACCTTGAAAGTAATCACCTGTCCTTTTTTGTCCTTCAATTCTCCTGGCTTTCTCCACAAATTCCAACGTCTCTCCATCTCCGCAAGATCATTGATCTTGTATTGAGATATCTTGGTCCCATAATTTCGAAGCCCAAACATTCTTAAAAGTAAGTCCTCGCTAACTTCCACAATGTTACCATATATGCTAGTTTTGAAGGATTTATTATCTTCTTGTATAACAGCCCTAGCATAGAATTCTGAAACCATATGAGGGTGAAAGCGAACAGGTTCAGCGGAGAGATATTTTACCAATAATTCTGAGTCGAGTAGATCCAGAATCCATTTTGGAATGTGTTTGGTAGCGAGAGGCATGTATAAGATCCTGTCCTTCATGATTTGGGCCAACCGCCTCTGTTCCGCCGAATGATTTGACAACTCCTTCCTTCGAGCCAAAAATACCAATTTGCTGTGGGGAACTGACTCGTCGATGTCTTTTTTCTTTATTATCCCGGTAAACCTGGGCACATGACGAACATGCAGTGGCGAGTCTGTCGGAGGTGGATAGATGAAAGTGGGTTGTTGGAATGGAGAAGAAGGGATAGGATTCTCTGGATTTTCTGTGGGATTGGGTTCTTGATTTTGGGTATTTGGAGAGTTATGGTTGGTTGCCATGATTGAGGATTCAGAGATTTAGAAATTTTTCAGAGAGGGTTTTGAGAAGAAGAGAGGCGAAGGGTTTCAAAATGATAGAGATTTGAAATCCATCTAGTGTATAGAAGATTTCGGAACACGAGAGAAAATCAACGGTGGGGATTGCTTCCTTTTTAATTTCAATCAACGGCTGGGGTAAGTAGTCAAATCGTGCGAGTACGCACGTTCTCCAGAACTTGAGTGCTGGCGACGTGGCACGACCTAATTCGTCGCTGCCGTCTGTGCGCATTAAATGCACCTCTTTTACGAAAAGCAATCTCCCGCGTCTAAATAAAATCTTCAGCAGAGCAACCGTTCGAATTCCGAGATGAGCAGTAATCAAAAGTAACTCTATAAATAACTTGATCTTCAGATTTGTTTGATATGCCTTCTTGCGAACTTTGCCTTCTCTTCTCATTCTCTCAATCGAAAGAAAACTTTTCTCCAAAAACAAATATGGAACCAGCCCATGCTCTCTTTGTTTCGAGAAACAGAATCCTGTGTGATTCTGGTTTGTATGAAGAGTATGAGGCAGATTACCAGGTGGTTGAGATGACGATGACAAGTCTTCATGCCAGCGGTTTGGGCAGATTTGTGTCCCTTACTCCGCATACGTTCCAGAGGTAACATCTTCGGTATTTCATTCGATCGAGTGATGTTGTTGGAGACTCCATTGTTGGTGTCTTTAGGAACCAGTTAGTGAGGTGGACAGCTGGCACCTTCGCTTCAGAGTTCGGCCTGCCAAGGGGTCCGATTTCCATCATGGATTATCGCAGCGATGAAATAGTCCCCGAGTGGACATCGTGGATGAAGTGGAGAGCTTCTCCTGAGTTTGATTTCTCTCCAACTCCCTCAGCATATCGCTTGCAACCTCGGTACAAGGTCCTCTTCGAGATTGTCTGTGGCATGATTGTCGGGGAAAATCCTGATGACATGATTTTCTCTTGCGAGATATGGAAATCCATGATGGCAATTGATGATCAGGCGGAGGTCGACTGGGCGGCCTTCGTCTTTCAAAGGGTGCAGCGATGTGTCCAGAACTTCCCATATCTCCCTCTCCCCTACGGGATGCCATTAAGTTGGCTGCTAGAGCAGAGATTCCAGGATCTCACTCTAGTTCCCTCGAACCTCCGGGAGATAGATTTCTATCCTTTTAGGCCTTTGCCACCTTAGCTGTAATCTCTCCTTGTCATATAAATATTTTCTGTAGATGAACGTATATAATGAAATGACAGAATTTTCATTTCTCATGCTCAAGTTCAAACTTCTGTGATCTTGACAAGCCACATAATATCATCCACATGCCTGAGCATTGATAATAATTAAAAAATAGCACGATTCAAATCCGATAGTTTGCTAAGTAGACCTTTGTCTACAACGTTGCTAGCTTCTTAGCAGATGAGTTAACCTAGCAAATCCAAACGATTTGCTGACTGCTCAGCAGAGAGCCAAACGCCCAAGAGTCTAGCAGTCTTGCTAAACTTAATAGATACGAAATCTATCGGTTGAGGATTCGTTGTCAGATGAGATGATAAATCTACGGTCTTTGTGTGCGCGTGACCTGTAGCGTATCTTCCATTCTCCGAGAAATACTTGAGTGTTCTAACGTGGCACGTTCCAACTTGATACATCCATCTGTACGCATCTGGTCTAATCAGACTGGCTTTCAAGGATATCTTCTCCTCTTCAAATATTATCTCCTCTCCTCGAATATGATGTGGCAAAAAAAAATTACACAGCATATTCGAACTGGCAAGTGCTCTCCTCTTCTGAATACGTTACCCTTTTGAGAAATGTATCGACGTATCAAGAGTCGGTTTAAATTTAGGAGATCTCAAAAGATGATAGTCTCCTCGAGCCAAACGCTGATCTGACTGCCAGGCGTCACTATTGATCTGATTAGATTTCCCATACTGTCACGACCTTCTCTCTTCTTGTGACGATTCAGATTTCAGAAGATGAATCATCACGTTCCTTTAAATATTCCCACGAAATCATAATTGCGGAGAGATTTCCGTGTCTATAAAAGGGCTTCTTTGTGGCACTTATTTGGATATCACCAAAAATCTTCTTCTTTACTGAGCAAAGAAAACCTTTGAGATCATGGGTTCTACGAGTAACATTCTCGATATCACCCGAAACAACATCCTTGACGAAGCGGCCCTTCGTCTTTACTATCACGACCGTCCTGCCGTGGCCGACATGGTCATGGCGAAGGTTGATGGGACAGGGCTGAAGCAATTTGTGACAACCGCTCCCAAACACTTTCATGAGGATCTCCTTCGGGAATTTCTCAAGGACTGCAAAACTGAGAAGGACGCCATATACGGGTCCTTCCGAGGGAGGCTGATACGATGGTCACGAGAGTCTTTCTCTTGGGACTTTGGACTTCCACGAGGTCCAGTATCAGTGATGGGATACAGATCCATGGAGCCAGCATCAGAATGGACTGCGTGGAGGAAATGGCGCCTTTCTCCATGGTTAAGGTTCACGCCAACTCCTGCGGCAACCGGCCTCAAGTGCTCATATCGAGAGCTGTTCCATGTTGCCAACAACATGGTGCTGGGTGGAGATCCCAACGACTTCTGCCTTACAAAGGAAGTCTGGCAAGTCATGTTGGCTTTGGACGCAGAGCTTGTCGAGGCTGATTGGGCTGGCCTCGTGTTCAAGGATGTCCATGATTGCGTCCGGTTGTATCCAATTGTTCCTCTCCTTCATGGTATGCAGCTGAGCTGGTTGATGGAGCAGACTTTCCCTGAGCTAGCCGAGGGACCATCTCGCCTCCTAGATTCTGACTTTTATCCTTCTGTTGAATAGATTTCCTTTCGTTGTTGTTTTGGATGTAAGCATCGTTTGTCAAATATTAATGAATCAGCTGTTATTTTTTTTGTTAGACTTCATATGATGAACTTTTGAGCTCCCATTTGCCATTTCCACAAAGTGAGACTGCACAATACACCTTAATAATCATGTGCTAGCAGTAAATAATGTTTATTTCATATCAACTGTCACTGCGTAGTCTGTTTGCTGAGTTTGTGGAGACATCTGCTCAGCATCCTCTTCTTGAAACAATAATAGCAGTGTGTCCATACTTTAGCACATAATCAATTTGAAATCAGCATCCAGATAATATGATTAGCATTTTTAAGAAAACCAAGAAGTCCAGAAAGAATGAAGATGGCATTTCATTCATCCAAGGTCTCTTCCAACTCCATGAGACCTAACTTGATGCATAACTCCTTGAATCTGGATTCGGCTAACGGATTTGTGAATATGTCAGCTATCTGGTCTTCTGTGCATATGTATCGGACATCGATATCCTTCTTCTCCTGATGATCACGAATGAAGTGATGTCGGATATCATTGTGCTTGGTTCTGGAATGATGAACCGGATTCTTGGTAATGCACATAGCACTATTGTTGTCATAGTAAATAGGCACACACTCAGGAGAAATCCCATAGTCTTGTAATTGTTGCCTTATCCATAAGATTTGCGAACAACAGCTAGCAGCGGCCACATACTCTGCTTTAGTAGTGGATGTAGCGATAGAGTGCTGATTTTTGCTAAACCAGCTAATTAACTTGTGTCCCAAAAATTGACACGTACTGCTCGTGCTTTTCCAGTCAATTTTACATCCTCCGAAATCTGAGTCCGAATATCCACTTAGAGCAAGACTGTCTGCTTTAGGATACCAGATTCCCAGACCCTCTGTGCACTTCAAATATCGCACAATGCGTTTAGCAGTATCCAAGTGAGTCTTCTTTGGATTTCCTTGGTATCTAGCACATAATCCGACGGCGAAAGATATATCCAGTCTACTAGCGGTGAGATATAGCAGCGAACCAATAATGCCTCTGTAGAGAGTTGGATTTACAGCATCTCCTTCCTTCTCGAGTGCAGCAATACACGTCGTGCTTATTGGGATCCTTAGACTCTTCTTCTTTTCAGGACAGTATTTCACAATCAAATCGCGTGTATACTTCTTATGATGGATGAAAACTCCTTCGCTGGATTGTTGAACTTGCAACCCAAGAAAATAAGACATCTTTCCCATCATACTCATTTGGAAATTGCTGGTCATGAGCTTTGAGAATTTATCACATAATCCTTGGTTCTTTGAGCCAAAAATGATATCATCGACGTATATTTGCACCAGCAAAATACTTCCTTCATCTTCAATGCGAAAGAGAGTCTGATCAATCCTCCCTTTCTGAAAGCCATTCTTCAGCAAAAATTTGGATAGAGTTCCATACCAAGCTCTCGGTGCTTGTTTTAATCCATAGAGAGCCTTCTTGAGTATGTACACTTGATTACCATGCTCGAACCCTGGTGGTTGCTCAACATAGACTTCCTCCTTCAGTTCACCATTTAAAAAGGCACTCTTTACATCCATTTGCATCACGTCGAACTCATGATAAACAGCGTACGCAAGGAATAAACGAATTGCTTCAAGTCTGGCTACTGGAGCAAATGTCTCGTCATAATCTATCCCTTCGCATTGCCTGTAGCCTTTAGCTACGAGTCTCGCCTTATTTCTGACAACTAAACCAGACTCATCCTTCTTGTTTTTGAACACCCATTTAGTGCCTATAACACTTTGATGTTCAGGTCTGTCTACCAGCTCCCACACATTGTTCCGTGTGAATTCTGCAAGCTCTTCATGCATTGCGTTCACCCAATCCGGATCTAGTAGAGCCTCTTCGACCTTTTTGGGTTCTTTGCTGGAGATATAACAAGCCAGCATAGCGTTCCCTTGTCTCGTCATTATGGGATCATTAACATCTCCTATGATATCTTCAAGAGGATGGGTGTGAAACCATGTTGGTCTGATTGGTCTGGCCACATTTCCTTCCCCTGCGTGACCATTATCTTGTACATTGTTCTCCATAGCACCCTCCTGGTGCTCAGCATCTGGATTGGCTTCAACTGGAATAACTGCTGCTTGATTTCCTGGGACGGGATTCTCCTTAGCAACTCTTTTAGCAGCTGGAATCTCAGCAGCGTCTCTGCCAAGATCTTCAACAGTAGCTATGCCTTCCCCTAAAGGAATATCCCTTGCTATCTCCTCTTCTTCATCATTAAGCACTTCTAGAATGTCTGAGTCAACAAGAATGTTGGTAGGTGTGGCCTCAACATGATCACTTGCATCACCGGCCTGGTCAGCAGTTTGGTCCCCTGCTGAGTGCGTCTGGTTTGGATTGCAGTCATTCATAGACTTAGTCGGATCAATACGCATATTGTCGAAAGAATTTAAAAATGTATGATCATTGACATCATCAGTCTCATGATTGCTATCCTCTTTTCTTTTGTTTTCTAGTGGGTGGAGTGACGGGACCGAAGAGATCCATGTGAAGCAATTCTAGTATCCTTTGTGATGTTTCTTTTTCAGGATTTGACTTAAAGGATGATTTGGTCTGCTTCCCTTGTTGGCATGCTTTGCATATTCCTTCCTTGCGGAAAGTCTCATTGGGTAGACCTACAACAAGCTTATTTTTGGCAATGTAATTAATAGTTTTGAAATTCAAATGATTGAACCTCTTGTGCCATAGCCATGTTGTTTCCTCTTTGTTCAGGGTCAGGAAGCAAGAATGTTGCTGACCACTTTTCCAGTCAACAACATATAGACCACCATTGTGGATGCCTCGAAGTTTTACTTCCCCTGTAACATAGTCAGCAATAGTACAACCTGTATTGACAAATGAGACAGTGTACCCATTTTCGCAGAGTTGGCTAATGCTTAGCAGATTGTGTTTGAGGTTGGAGACGAGGGCTACATTGACTATTCTCAGCCCATTGCTTTCTATGAATCCTCTTCCCACAACTTTGCCTTCACTGTTATCTCCAAACTTGACTCTTGATCCATATAGAAATTTTTGCAAGTCGGAGAACAAATTCTCATTTCCTGCCATGTGCGCTGAACATCCGCTATCAAGGATCCACTCGTTTGATATACTCGAACTAGTATGAGCTTTTGGACCCTGTTCCTGCAAAACAAGTGATTAAGTTGATTTAGGTACCCGTTTAGCATCGGGTCCTGCAGGATTAGCGGTGATCATTGTTCCTTTTGGAACCCACATTTTAGTGACTTTCAAGATGTTCTTCTTGATTTCACCATTTACCCTTGCTTCAACCTTTGGCTTAACATGTTTGACATGTTTATAGCTTGGTGTGGTAGTGTGTTTGACCTTCCTTGCCCTTGAAAATACAAACGAATTGGGCTCGGGTCTTACATAGGTATTCCTCCTATGTAGTGCGTTTTCATGATATATCGACCTTTCAGTATTATAGCGATATTCCATTCTGTGATGAAAGGTAGGTTTGGCTGTTCTTGCGTTTGGAACATAACGCTCAACATACCTTGGTATTGCTGAATACGAACTAGTATATGCTCTTGAGTTTTGCTGAGGTTCAGCTGACATATACTTAGTATTTGTTCTGTTGTTCCTCTGCTGAGGCTTAGTAGACTTGTGCATAGCATTCACTCTTGAGTTCCTCTGCTGAGGTCCATGAGTAGTATGCTTAGCAGATTCTGACTTAGGCTTCTGCTGAGGTCTAGCAGACGAATACTTAGCAGCCTCTGCCGGAGACCTCTGCTGAGATTTCGCAGGCGTATTCTGCGAACGTTCATTCTTTTGCTCAGCACTTGGCTTAGCAGTAGATGATTCAGCAATAACAAATTCTTTCTCCTTTTCAGCATTTATCAATCCAGCAGAAACGAATTGAATTGGTTTCTCCTTAGAT
>JAPKLW010000055.1:678727-692955 GCA_026898455.1 Plectranthus barbatus | reverse complement strand
TCCTTTTCAAGATTATGAAAATTTGTCAATAATTCGGAGAATTTTACTTTAAGCTTTGAAAAATCTTCACTTTCAGACCTCAGTCTTCCGACTTCCTCGATCAAATCCGTAATTTTGAGTTTCACTGAAGCGTTTTCCCCAACAATTGCATTTTTAATTTCATACATTTTTGAGAATTCTACACTTAGCTTCGTGAGATAGTCTTCCTCAGAATCTAAGGTGAATTCCTCTGACTCTTCTACAGTTGCGAAACTAGGAATGCTTACTGAAATTACCTCGTTATTTTCGGCTGCTAGAGCCGTTTCAGCATCCTGGTTCTCCTCTGCATCAGCAAACTGATCATCCTCAATATTTGCCATCAGAACGAGCATGGCTTCCTCATCGTCTTCCTCAGAAGAGAGATAATATTCTTCATCATTTTCAGGGATGTCCTGTGCTTCTGTTCTTGTTAGGAGCACCCTTTTGACTGCTTTAACAACACGTCTTTCAAATCTTTCCTTTAGTCGCTCTCTCTCTTCCTTGCTAACTTTCGGACAATCATGCTTCAAGTGGTCAGGAGAACCACATTCGAAGCAAGTCCTAACCTTTCGCTCTGCTGAGCGGGCAAATGAGGATGACGACTGAGCATCCTTGGTTTCTTTCTCGGATTTAGCTTCCATCAGCAACTTCTGGAGCCTTTTCATTTGTTCTTCCAGCTCGTTGATCTTTATATCGACAGGCTGAGGGCTCGAGGTTGTCGGGACCTCCTTAGTTGGTGTTGCTGGAGTGGATCTTTCTTGATTGTGGTAGGGCTTTTTCAACTTGAACTTATTGAAATCTTTTTTAGCAAAATATGCTATATCCTCAGAGCCAGCAGCGGATGTAGATGATGCTTGCGCTATGGCTGATTCATTCCTTTTTGACTGTTGTATTATAAACTCATGAGATTTAAGTTGAGCAAATACCTCAGAAGTAGTCATGTTGTTGAGGTCTTTTTCACTCAGACTGGTCATTTTAACAAACCAGTCATCTTTGGGATACAGCTTGGAGATGATCTTGTGGTTCATTTCTCCATTATCATATTTCTTTCCAAGGTTGTTGAGTTCCCCAATAATCGTGTTGAAATGCTCCTCCATAGCTTGTATGGATTCTCCTGCAAGCATTGAAAAAGATTCATATTTATCTACAGCTACCTGCAGTTTGTTGCTTTTCATCTGGTCTGTTTCCTGAGAGGAATTGCACACGTATTCCCACATTTCCTTAGCGGTGTCAAAGTCAAGCGCTTTTTCTTTCATCAGCTTTGGTAGAGAATCCAGGATTAGTTTCTTTGCCACATGCTCTAGTTGAGCTCTCTTTTTATCCTCGCTAGTGTATTCCTCAAAAGGTTTTGGGACCATATCAGGTCTCGGGGGTCTTGGAGCCCTTGGTTCTCCATCAGCAGCATCTTCAGCAACATCATGTCCTATAAAGGTGTTAACTTTCATGATTTTAATAGGACCTCTTACCAATACATCCGCCATCTCAGGATGTATGCTCTGAAGTTGTATGAGAGCAAGCTTTTTCCATGAGGTAAAGTTCTCTCTGTCATACTTCCAAGCGAATGGTTCAACATCTTGTCTCCTGAGCTAGACAAGCGAAACACAGAGAAACAAGTAAAAGTGCAAGGAAAATACAGATCTGGTCTTAAGCGACTCAGAAGCAGTCGGTTTTTCAACCTCCTGCTCTGATACCACTTGTTGGTCCTTAAGTTTCAGAGTCGTCGTGTTAGATAAACTCACGAAATGCAGCGGAATAATAAATCGTCACTTACACTTTACGTTTTACCTTTCAAGGTTAGTTAAGCTCGGAGATAAATTAAGTTTCTTCACAGTTATACACTAGCAATATGATTGCTAGGTTTCAAATCTTGTGAGCAATGTAACAGTAAAATGACACAGTATTTATAGTGGTTCGATCCAACAAGATCTACGTCCACTCCTTAGCCGATACGCTAAGAATTCACTAAGTAAGTATACAGATTACAAGGATTCGCCTTTTACAGTTAAGTAGGCAGTGAGCTTTCGGTCTGGCTACTTGACAGCTATCCTCCGATAACCTGAACTCCTCAGATGTTGGTTCGGTTGGGTCAAGGTCACACCTTCGAAACTCCTGCCTTGCCTGATTTGGAAGTTTTATAGTCACTTCCTGACTTTCCTTGAATACGACTAAGTGCCCGTCTGAGTCTAGACCTTTTCAGGTGTTCAACTGTTAGATTCTTTTTGAAATGAAAGGAACCCCAATGATTGAGAATTCTTGAATGCAATCAAGAATATCTTCAATGGAGTGTCAGTAAATCAATGAACGACACTTCTGGTTGTTGAGAGCTTTTAATATTCTTTCACAAGGCTCTCAACTGACTACTTTTACTTTGTTCACTTTGTCAAAGGAATCTCATGCTTGAGTGTTCGTGAATGTCTGAAGTGAGAAAAGCAGTAGTTGATTCTCTCTTTTGGACATTCCTTTTATAGGTGGAGATTCAAATCTTGAATCTCCATATTCGTTAGACACAACATCTCTTTTGTCCGAGAGTGATAAGACTTGTTCAGTCGCTTTTTGTTCTCGGTCTGTACTTTCCGAGCTACTTCGGGAAAGTCTCGTCCTTTGTGTGTGCTTTTTGTCAGAACGGCAGTAAGGCTTCAGCCTTTGACATTCTGCTCTACAAATGGTGGTTAGCGATCTGCTATATGTCTTGGTCTGCTGAATATTTTCGTTGACACTCAAACCTTTGACTTCTATTCTGCTAGCGTCCTTCAGGATTTATTAGCAGATGCTAAAACCTTAGCATTCTGCTAACACATGTCTTCTAGCAGACGCTGTCCTTCGGTATCTGCTAGGAATTGCGTAAGTCTTCTAGCAAACGCTTTCCTTCGATGTCTGCTAGGAATAGCGCATGTCTTCTAGCAAACGCTTTCCTTTGATGTCTGCTAGGAATAGCGCATGTCTTCTAGCAAACGCTTTCCTTCGATGTATGCTAATCTATTACAACTCAATAGATGACCTATACAGGACATTACATGATATGCTAGACTTATCTATAGTTCAGCAAATGATCGACTAAATGCTAAGGTTTGATTCAACAAAACCTTTTACAAATAAATCCTAAGGGAGATTTTAGGAATAATTTCCCAACAGTGGATAAAACCGTTGATGTCTGAGATCAACAGTCAGGTATTGTTCTTATTTTTATTTTATTTTCAAACTTTTTCTACTCTCCGAGTTCGAAGTTTGGGTGGATGTGAACAAGAATTTGAACTTTTTATCCTTTATTTATTCTGCTTTATGTTATTTAAATTTATGCCTAGAAAAAAAATATGGATATAGTACGAAGAAAACTGTTGAGTTTTGAACCTATTTGAAATGAGTGTGAGTTTGAAGTCGATTGATGATGAGTTTGATTTGATTTTGATTGTGGTTGATTGCCTATGAAAGTAAAATACTGCATGATAGGATTGAATTGAAACTTGCACTTTCATGATGTTTGAGTGAATTGAATTTGACTGTGGAAGAAAAATTGAAACCAAGTGAGTTTTTTAGCCTTATTTTCGGTTGATGTGAGATTCGCATGTATGTCTTTATTTCTCTAGAACTTGTTTTTTCTATTTCGAGACTACGTATTGTTCACAAGATAGAAAATGATTTTAGGCTATCTTTGTTAGCCAATTTATCCCAAACATTGTCCCTCGTAATATTTTATCCTTAGTCAGCCCCTTTGAGCCTTACTTCATTTTTTTGTCTTGTCTATGAGATTTCTATGATAGTAAGGAGGTTTTTGTCTTGTCTATGAGATTATGGGAAAGGATAAGGGTGGAATATGTGTGAGCGGATTAGAAATCCCTATAGTTGGTGTGCAAAAGAAAGAAAAGCTCTTAGAAAAAGAAAAAAAAAAGAATGATTAGGTCCTTATAAGATCAAGAATTTTTTTGTTATCAATAAGAGCATAAAAATGATGCAAATGAAAAGAAAATAAAGAAAGGGAAAGAAAAATAGAGCTGTGTGATTTGAATTGTAGTATTTGAGGAAGAAGGGTGGATGATGATAGATAGTGATTTTGATTTGTTGAGAGTGATCAACTCAATATTTTCATTTTAGTCACTTGGTCATATTTTCCCTACCTTTCACAAAAAGCCTACATTGCAACTAAATGAAAAGTCCTTTTTAATTCCCGACTTGTGTGCACATTCGAGTAGTGGAGATTTTATAAATCTTGCAAGCCTATGGTAAAGATTTCTTCATACATGTTGTGAGTGCTTAATTTCATTGAAACCGCAAACAGTTGTGTGATGAGCGAAATACTTTCTTGTGAGTCTTCCGCGGTTGATGGATATCTGATCTCTTTCAAATTGCTTGTGTGATGTGGATCTTTGATTCTTGAATGTGATGAATCTTGTGAGGCATTGCACTTTCAATTGCATGAGATTTCTTTTCTTTTGATTGAGGACAATCAAGTATTCAAGTTTGGGGGGTTTGATAAGCTCATATTTGCACTCACTTATCCACGTTTTTCTCCTTTGTTTTAGTACAATTAAGTTTAGTTATTAGCTATTTTCGTGCATAAGTATGTTATAGAGGATGTTATGCTTGCAATAATGAGTTTTTGCAGGTTTTGAGGCTAAAAAGTGGTCAAGTGGTGAAAATAGCCGAAATGACAAAGCTGATGTTTCGGTCGACACACGGGATGTCGACCGACATGGAAGATAAGCTGAAAACCCTCTGTGTCGACCGACGGGAAGGATGTCGACCGACACAGAGGGTCGATGTCGACTGGAAGCAGCGCCCAAAGAAGAGCTCGACATTTGCGGTCATGTCGATCGACACCCGTAGTGTCGATCGATACGGAGGATGAAGATCAATCGAGATCGAGACAGAAAGAGAAGTCGATACATGACACTGTGTCAATTGACACCGAAGACAAAAAAGGAGAAATTTGCCCAATTTGATTATTTTCAGTATTTCAGCCCAATACATTGTTGAGATGTATTTTCTCCTCTATAAATACTACTCCCCAGGGCTCGAAAATTACACTTAATTTTTAGCATTATTATTACTTAGATTTGGATTTATCATTGGAGTTTTTGAAGACTTCGAGGTTCATATTTTCCTTGTAAGTTGTTTTATGAAATTTAATAATATATTTTCTTTATTTCTATCCATGTTTAGTGGCTATAAACCCTAGCAAAACTAGGGCTTTGATAATTATTTTGATGCTTGTTTAATTGATTCAACTCTAAACCATGGTTCAATTCGTGGTTTTAATTTAATCGAATCTAAGATTAATGAAGGATAGAGAGATGAAATTGATCTAGATTTGTAGTTATTAATTAAAGGACCGATAGGTCAAAATTGATAATAGGAAGAGAGAATTGAATGCAATTGTTTTCTGTCTTAAAAGGAAGAATAAAATTGTAGCTTAAATTAGATAATTCTTGAGATTGATTAATGTTGTGTTCTTGAGACCGAGAGGAGATAGTCATACATTAGTATTCTAGGTTTAAATTGCCAAACACGGAATTTAATCCATTTGAATCTAATTATTCCCCATTGGTGAGTTGATAAAATTGCATGTTGATGAATTGATTATCTGCCCTGGAATCTGTCTCTTTAATTATTGTTTTCAAAACCCTTTATTTTCTGCATTGTCATATTTAAATTCCAAAACCAAAATCCTATTCTCGATTTGCTCAAACAATTGTAATTTGAAAACTATGGTTAATATATGGAATAGTCTCGTTACACAAACCCTGTGGGTTCGACAACCTTAGGGTTTATAAATTTATTTGCATCACTATATTATAATTTATCTTTAATTTTTACAGTGATCACTCCTCTCCAGCCTTCTTTCTATACTCTTCCCCCTCTTTGACCACACCGAAAATGGTGGTTATGGTAGAGGTCCCTGTCTCCAATATTTCCTCCATAATTTTGATCATCCTTTCTTCTAAGGCTTGGACTTGCTCAGCAACAAGCTCATTAACATGTGCCAGAAGATCGGGTGTACTCACAGGTTGACTTGAATGAGGGAGATGGAGGTCTCAGCATGAATGATTTCGAGAGTAGGGGGAGCCTCATCAAGAGTTTCATTCAGAATGGTGGGGAGATCAACTTGAGTTTCGTATGAGGAGGCATCAGCTTGGACTCCTTATGTGGATGCGTCAGCTTGAATCGGATCTTCAGTAGTGTCCATTGGCCAGTTCACCTCCAAATCAAACATGATTGGCATCGAAGCCATTTGAAAATTTTAAATTAAAAAAATAAAAAATATGAAAAATAATTTGAACCGGCAGCTCTGTTTCCGAACCGTTGAAACGATGGAAAATTTTAAAATTTAAAGTCGGCCAATCAGAGCGCGTCAAGTCACCCCGAACTGACGGTTCAATAAAAGATTTTTAAATAAAATTGAAAAAGAAATTTTCCGAACTGCTGTTTTGGATCCGGAACCAGCGATTTATGGTTCTGAATTGGAATCGGAACCGCTACAGTAATGGACTGGGTTAAGGTTTCATAGAGTTAGGCTGAAGCTCCCAACTAAATTCGAATTTTGCATCTGCTCCTACGGGTAATTGTAATATTATATTTAAGAAGTATTTCATAATATATGAAATTTATTGCATTTTTAACACTCATATTATCTTATATAAGTATAAATAAATAAATAATCATAAAAATATGACTAAATAATTATAATGGAATACAATTCTCGACCGCGCGCGAGTAATGACCTTAGTATCTTTCATAATTAGGTCAGCTTAAATTATGATGGATCAAATTTGAGGTCTTTATTGGATGGCCGG
Organism: Plectranthus barbatus; assembly: GCA_026898455.1. Classification (NCBI taxonomy): domain Eukaryota; kingdom Viridiplantae; phylum Streptophyta; class Magnoliopsida; order Lamiales; family Lamiaceae; genus Plectranthus; species Plectranthus barbatus. The sequence continues at coordinate 686,149 of JAPKLW010000055.1, read as the reverse complement.
CCGTCTTATTTTCACCCCTAAAAAAAAAGCGTTTAGTGAATTTATTAATGAATGTAAGTTAGAGATATTGCCACCACTACCATGCTTTGATTACTAAGTCAACTGCTCTAGATTAGGCTTAGCATTCAATACTTTTCAACTTTACTAGCTTGTATAGTGTCTAGCCCTCCCTAATTCCTCTATGCTCAACTTCTATTTATACTTTATGCACACTAAATAAAATTAGATGTACAGTTTATAGGTGTCAATCTCAAAGTTAACTATTTTGTCTATATATGATCAAATTGATTATGCATGGATCCTCACCATTTGTATAATAATATTTCCTATCTTAAATATATACAATTTTTACATGATATTAGTTACTTTTAGATTCGAATAAGCATGCCCTAATTTTCTATTTTATTTTTCCATTTCCTATTGAATTATTTTCGATTTCTCTCAACATACCAAAATTCCATAATCCATTATGTGTACAAAATGGTAATAATTCCAACAAGAAAATCAAGAACTAATTATGACTATCCAATGTCGATGGCGATGAACTAGAAGAAGATGAAGAAATTGAAAAACAAGGGGTGGCTACTGAGCTCATTGGTGAATTCCTACACAAAGGACACGTACCGTTGAGCTTAAGCCACTCATCTATGCAACCAACATGAAAATAGTGATTGCAATCGGGAATACTCCTCAACGTCTCTTTTGGTAGGTAATCAAACAAGCAAATCGGGCATGTAACATCACTTGCCTTTGGGAGCCTTCGGCTTTCCCCTAGCACCGTCGTAGGATATGACTCTATGGTCGATTGATCTAACCCGCCGGTCGACCTAACAACCGATCGTTGGTCGGAAGCCGTGGTCGGGAGGCTGGAGTTGATGCGGCGCCGGAGGTTTAAAGCTCGAATCATACCAATGGCGTAACATGTGAGCCCAATGAGGCATAGTAGTCCTGGTATTCCAACTCCAATTACAATTCCATATTTTGCACTTCTTGGAAGAGCTGTAGGAAACATAGCATACAGTTAGAATTAGAAGCAAAACTAAAAATTAAAGAATAAAGAAATTCAAAACAACATCTAGAAAAACTAAAAAAATACAAAATTTTCAATGCTCTTATGATTTAAGCAAAATACTGTTTAAAGCTTGTGATATTTATTAAAATATCATCTCCTTCTTTAAATAACATCTCAATTATAACAATTTTAAAATTAATGATTGAACGAAATTCTTAGTTATTAAAAATATGACTTGTTTCCTTAAAAACAGAGTGGTTTGAAGAATCTTTCCTACTGAATCAACTAGGAATCAGTCTCATATTGGGTAAAATATATTATATATATTTTTCTTAGATAAGATAATATTTTATAAAATCTGCATTGTCTATTATATCCTTATTATACATTTAATTTACAATAATAATATAATAGAGTATAATTTTTCTTATTTCAAAAAAACTTACATGCATCGGACAGATTGAGAAAGATTAGACTCGAGTTATAAAAACATATTTTTTAAGCATATAATAAACTTTAATCTAGATCATTGGTTGAATATAAATGAAAGGTTCTCCCTCCGTCCCACTCTAATAGTCTAATTGTCAATTTTTCCTTTTTCGTCTATCTTATTTAATTGTTTTCTACCTAAATGAAAAATTAATACACACTCACTAATAAAATAATAATTTTTTCTAACTGTACTCACCTTTGTTATTGTGCCAAAAAATAAATGGGACAATTTATATGGGATGGAGGTAGAATTAATTCATTCTTACATAGCAACAAATGAATTTTAATACAAAATATTTAATTAGGTCATTTCTATTTCTTCGTTAGTTAAAGTTGTTTGATAAACCATTTCCTAAACATAAGTGTATGTACTAAATTACTAATATATAATGTTACAATATTATTTAGATAAAATTAAATGATGAAATAATAAAGAAAGATGAGATCAAAGGAGTTGTAATTTAACAATCCCATTCACCTTGATCAAACACTCCATAACATCAATTTAACGTAGTTTATCAATTCAAAGTAAAGCGATAGTAAAATAATATAATCTTTTCCAAGTAATATCCAGACAATTTCTTGTCCTAGCTGCTTAATTAGTCAAAATACTCCATCACTACCAAAGAAAATAACATCCCACCTTTCAAATATTGGACTCATTCTAATCCATTATTCAACTCACGTGACATATAGCTTTTGGCGGCTCATTTAATTTAAATTAATAAGTAGTTTAATTTGGCCACAATTTATCATTTCAAATGGGTCATACTTGCCTATCAACGAACTTTTAGTAGGAAATGATGAATTTCGAAATTTTACAATTTATATTTATACAACGAGTATCAAGAAACTTGTAGCCGTGTTTATTTATAATTTTAATCTCTTATTTTCAATTCTTTATCATGAATGAAATATAAAAAACACATGTCTTACTTTTTTTTTTCTATTTGTATAATTATTTTCTTTTTGAATAAGTGTATATTAATCTTAAACACACTCACTCACACACTTAGATGTTCCCATGAGAGCTCGAACATGTGAGCTTTCAGTCACAGGCAAAATGCTTTAACCACTAGGCCCCGAGCGAATGGGCTTGTATAACTATTTTCAATTATATATCATGTCTTCATTGATATATATACATTAGCAGAGCAGAGAATCTTTTTAAATATTTGTTTTTTTAATGCTAACTAGTAAAATATATATCTTTTCATGTCAACAAAAGGTTCAATTAGACAATGCAATCAAGCAAAATACTATATTTTTATTTTTTAAGCACATCTCTTAAACTAAATCATTAATTACACAAAATAAATATTGTAAAAATCAGGCCTATGCAACTGCCTAAATGCTACTCTCCTGTTGCCCTCACATAATTGGCCCCACACGCATTTATAAAATATTTAGCACCTAGGCACCCAAATTATAAATATTAAAAAAATTATATAATTAAAGTATTAAAAAATAAAATATAAACCAATCAAATATATACCGCCTAAAAATCAAGGTACTAGACCCTATTTAAGCACCTATTAATATGAACAACCATATACAAAACCCAATGAAGCTACACAGAGTAAGGCACCGATAATCTTCATATTAATTATTTATTCATTACGAAAAGAATAATATTCAGGAATGAAAAAAAAAATCTTATAATTTAATATTTTCACTTTCATTTTCTAGACTAACACATTTCACGATTTGAATGAATTAAAGCTTTAGAAAATATAACAATTAATATTTTGACCCCAAAATACTGATCACATTCTTCATAAAAAATATATATATAGATAATCATAATAATAAATATACTCACCCGATCTAGAACGCCTGAAACAAGCAATCTCGGAGCCCCGATCGGCCTTAAACCCGCAAACCCCGCCGTCGATCTCGCAGCTCCGGCAGCCGGGATCATTCCAAACCAGCTCAAGATCCTCCCTCAAATCCATCGACGTCCAGTAGGACTGCGGCAGCCTCCACTCCAGCGGCACCATAACGCTCTTAATCACCCCGCAAGTCGACGGCGGCGGCGCCGCCGAGTACGAGCTGGTGGCTAGAACCGTGTAGTTAGCACCACTGAGGCATAAGAGCGCCATGTAGTGGGCGGAGGTGTAGTCCACAAAATCCGAAGAGCAGTTGAAAAAGGTGTAGTTCCTGGCGTAGGCGGGCCGGAACGGAGAGCCCGACATCGTGAAGTTGAGGATCCGACCCGGAAGGCAGTCATCCGGGTCGTTGATGAACAGAGCTTGAGCTGCGTAGTCCACGTGGTCCACGACGAACTCGCCGGATCTCGGGAGGCTCAGAATCGTCTGGTTCTGGCTGTTGCAGTGGAGGTCGAAACCCGGTCGGCCGCAGCGGGCCGGCTGCAGGCCCGCTAGGCGGAAAGGGAACCGGACTTCCGGGCCGAGAGCGGCGTGGCATGAGACGGGCTTGCATGGATTGGCGGAGACAGAAGGGATTGTGAAGATGAATGTGGAGAGAGTGAGGATGAGTGTAATGGCGTCCATTAATTTGGTTTTTTTTTTTTTTTTTTCTGTGTTTTTGTTATAGCTCAAGGTTTGATATTTTTTTTTGTTTGACGTGGAATAAAAAATGTGAGTTTTTGGGCTAGAAGGTTAGGGTGGTTAATTAATTTTATTTAAATGAAAAGGGTTGGGTGTTGGGAAATTCGATGGTGATTGGTGTATTAAATTTTAATGATAATTAATTAAATAATAGTAGCAAAGACTTGTATTAGCTAGACAGATTTATAATTTTTTTTAGATGAATTTAAATTTAATTATATATTTTAACCGAGTTTTTTTAACAAATGATGTAAATGTATTCGGTATATACTCGATTTGTCCCGATTATTTGGTCCAGTTTATCTTTTACAAATGTCAAAAATCATTTCTAATAGTACTATATATTTGAACAACTTCCTGAATTAACCTTATTGAACAATAAGTATTAATATTAAACCCTAATAATTTTTTTTAATTTATAATATTATTCAAGGATAAATTTATAAACATATATAAAAAAATACTAAATTTAAATATTTAAAACCATATGAATGAATAATCCAAAAAAGTAACCTGGACAACCGAGTAATATATCTAATGTCAGTAAGTATTTAATTTTTATAAGTAAATATAATGAGATTTATATCACAAATATTTTGTGAGACATAACCGTCTCATTAATTGTAGTGTGGGAAATCTATAAATGTCGACAACAAAATAGTCCTAGCATCCCTACTAGCATTTTTGGACGTATATTTAATTACTTTATTTTAAAAAACTTACTACACAATAAATGAGAAAATATGATAATGTATTATGTTATAATATCTTTGCTACCTCTCTCTCTCTCCTGTTTGTTTTTTCCCCCCTCTCTCTTACAAATTAAGAAAAGTCGTCTTCATTGTAACCAATGCAATCACCGACCAAAGAGCTCACATGCGAATTCTTCTTCTATGTTTAGGTGGAAGATATTCCATCTAAAGAATCCAAATCATGCGTTCACACTCACGCCACACGCAGATTTTGAGCGCAATCAAAACTTTATTACTCCCTATGTCCCATTGAAATAGTCTCATTTTCCTTTTTTGTTTGTCCCATAGAATAGCCCCATTTTTCTAAAATGACAAACTTTTTCACACTCACCAATAAAATATTAATTCCACTACACTCACAACCCTTAATTCCCGTGCCGAAAAGAAATGGGACTACTTCACTAGGACGGAGGGAGTATAATATATGTCGATATTTAATGATTTTATTTTTAAATAATACTCCCTCCGTTCCGATTATATAGTCCAGTTTGATCTTGAACGTTTGTAAAAAATTATTTAATATTTAAACAAACTTCCAACATCACCCTTTTTTAAAGCATTAATTAACCTCTCATTTTCATAATATTATATTTAATATTCTCATTTTCTAAAATTATTCAGAGATGTAATAGTAAATTACCATATAAAAACAATACTAAATTTAGAAATTGAACCATATAATTGAAGCACCCTAAAATAATAACTCGGACTATATAATTGGAACGGAGAGAGTATATATTTATACATTCCAAAAAGAATTAAAAGTTTATGAAAGTGAACGGTCATTCAACCATAATATTATAAATTCGACACTTTAAAATTTTAATATTTTAATTATATAAATACCGAAAAAAATTTTAAAACTCGTGAGGTTGGACACCCCCACTTAAAGTGGCTCTGCCCATGCTTTTACACCATCTCCAATAATCTCTAAACTTAAATACGGTTAAATTATAAATTTAAATACAGTTAAATTATATTATATTATACTTAATTTTTTTTTTTAGAAAAATAATTTATTAAAACTAATAATTACATAACATAATTGTGAAAAAGATGATTTTATCCAACTATTCAAAACGCAAAGTCCATTATTTTGATTCTCTCGTTTTTCTCAAACGCATTTTTGTGTTTTCTATATCAAAACGTAATTTCTTTATTTACAAAAAAGTATCTTAACTTTAACAGTTTAAATTGTTGATTTTCATATGAACTGTTTTTATTTATTTGAAATATTTTATGGCATGGATATATAATTTGTTTATAATTAAACTATTTATTTAGTATACTTTATTATATAATATATCAATTAAATTGCAACTTCAAAAACTTATTTTTTTTATTAATTTATATATCTTGTGCACATGATTTTACTTTTATTTTATTTATATCGCTTATGAGTGTTTTGCCCGTGAATTCAGGATAGGGAGATACCCACATATTCCTATTTCAATTGTGTAACTCAATTTTTAAAAAAATGTATTTTATTTTTTTTATTAAACGCCAACTCTATCTTTCATTTTATACGCATGAAAATGTTTAATATTATCAATTAGTATTGCATCAAGATAATTAATTTGATCATTCATGAATATTATACTGTTAAACGAGACATTTAATTTGCCGACATTGTTGCAAAATTTAATGATAAATATGTGGCGACAAATTGTTAGGTCATCATCTCAACAAGAACCAGGCCCATTCTATTTGGCCTTTGTTGTGAACCATGCATCTTTATCAAATTAAACAAATAATTAAATAAATAATAATGCTAAGATGCGTAGTACTATAAATATTAAATATTTTATGACCATATCACTATTGGTGGTAAGTAAATTAGACCTGATAATAAATCTGATTAAACTTTGACACTACAAACTTTAATCTGATCTATTGCATGATACTTATTCTCATTTCCAAAAATAATCCAATAGTGTATTGGTAAATTACAAGAAAAAAATGCCAAATATGAAAATTGAACTATATAATTGGAACACCCTAAAATATAATAACATGAATTATATGATTGGATTGGAGGGAGTACAATACTTAAATTTAAGTAATAAATTATTTGATTATATAATACTAATTTGCTACCCTATAAATATATTTATATAGGGTAGTGATTAGGTATTAAAATCTTTTCAGCTGTTAAATAAGAATAAATCTGGACTATTAAGATCAAAATCAACGCATGCAATCAATTTAAATCCGTCCCAATTTCGGTGCATTATTTGTGTTACGATCTAGCATTCAAGGGCAAAAATGTGAAAAATATATATTCAAGAATTTCATTTCGTGCAGTTCATAAAACATAATATGCATACGTTCGATGTAGAAAATGCAATGTTGTGGGCATAAAACTGTAGCATATAATCAAAGCAAAACATGCACTAAAAATGAATACACAAATGCATATGCATTAGAATAAAAATGCATCTTATTCAAGTTAAGAATGCATCATTTAATGCAAAAATGCAAATATTTGGGAACATTTTTTATGCGTAATTGATGCATTTTTTATCATAAACATAAATATAATGAAGAACATATACGAGCTGAATATAAAATCAAGATTTTTATGCTAATCTTCTAA
>JAPKLW010000055.1:661612-674473 GCA_026898455.1 Plectranthus barbatus | reverse complement strand
CTGTGTCGACCGACAGAAGGAATTTCGATCGACAGGAATCCTGTCGGTCGACAGAAATCCTGTCTCTCGACACGGATGCATCTGTCTGCGCAGTCTCACGGTTTTGGCCATAACTTCCTCTCCCGAACTCCGATTGACCCGATTCTAGTTGCGTTGGAAAGCTAATTCAAAGATCTTTCCATCCATGTGCTCCATTAGCTCAGATTCCATCTGTGGAAGAAGTCGTGACTGTTCCTTTGAACATCATCTGCTTTCGGTACGGGTTTTCAATGAATTTGGCCTAAAACCTGCAAAATTCACCCATCAAAGGCATAACACCCTCTAAAGTAGACTCATGCACAGAAATAAGTAAAAACATAACATAAAACACTTGAAACAATGGAGAAAAATATAGATAAGTGAGTATAATTATGAGCTTATCAGGCAATTAGTGGAAAATATTTGTATTTGATTTATTAAAAGGTTTTCAATGCATTTGTTTTCGAAGTTCTACATGTATGTTCTTATTTAAGATTCTTTATTGTTTCAGATATGTCTATGTCTACTGTTGATCATATTCTTGCTCTTAATCCTCTAACTGGTCTGAACTTCCCTGAATGGAGTTTTTGCATCAAACACATCCTGTATCTGAAAAAATCAAGCACATGTTCTTTTTATGGATCCACTGTTGTGTTCTTATAAAGAGGTATGCGAACTTGAGCTTGAATCCTGTGAAAGGTGGGAGGATGCTGACGAGTTCGCCTTCTGGCTCATCACGGGTTCCCTGTCTAGAGAATTAAGGCACAAGTATGAATATCTCGAAAGGGCTGGAGAGATCTGGAAGGAACTCTCGAAGCCTATGGCAATGTGGAGCGGACTATTAACTATAAACTTGTGCATGATCTTGTGTGCAAGAAGATGGTTGAGGATAGTTCGGTGACAGCGCATATGATGTCTATGATTGATCTCATGAGACAGTTTACTGTGCGGGGTGGTAATATCAGTGCGCAGGGCGAGATTGATATCATCCTGAACTCTCTTCCGGACTCCTTTTATGACTTTAAGGTAGTTGCTGCTGCAAGGGGAGAGTATGCTCTGCATGAGCTACTTGAGGACCTTGTGGTGGAACAATCTTCCATGCGAGCACGGATGCCTGTTCTGAGTGCTTCTAGTACTGGTTCAACAACCTCTAAGGTTGGAGATGATGGTGCTGAAAGCAAGCTCAGGAAAGCAGGCAGTGAAAGCAAGTCAAAGAAGGTGAAGAGAGTCAAGGTCACTCCAAAGAAGAACAGGTGTGCTGGATGCGGAAAGGTGACTTGTCCGAATGCCAAAGGACAAGGTACGTCATTTGCATTTGTAACAGAAACATGTTTAGCATCGGTTTCTACTCATTCGTGGGTAGTGGATACTGGAGCTACTGATCATGTTTGTTACATTTTGCAGGGGTTCACACCGAGGAGGGTGCTGAAGAATGACGAGGTTACCATCTCAATGGGGAGCGCAGCACAAGTGAGTGCAGCTGCCATTGGAGATTTCACCTTGTACTTTGATGATGCTGTTTTAACTTTGAGAGATGTTTTATATGTGCCGGATTTTCGGCGGAACCTTATTTCATTTCCAAACTTTATGTTGATGGATATTCAGTTATTTTTGATACTGGTGTTTCTATCATTGGTAATAACGGTGTTATCTCTCGTGGGATGCTGAATAATTCTCTCTATGTTTTTAACTGTAATCATAAGTCTTCCGCAAGTATTGCATGTAATTCATTCGTAATTGATAATCCTAGAAAGAGAAAACTTACTTCTTCTGATGAGGATCTTACATATCTCTGGCACTTGAGACTGGGTCACATCGGATGCAGCGACTTGTAGATGACGGTACATTAGACTTAGTCCGGGCTATACCTTATCAAGTCTATGAATCCTGCATCGAGGGCAAGATATCAACTAGGCCTTTTAAGGCTAGTCAGTCTCGAGCAGAGGAAGTGTTGGAATTGATCCATTCTGACTTATGTGGACCGATGTCCACGCAGGCTCGCGGAGGGTACAAGTACTTCGTCACTTTCATTGACGATTACTCAAGGTACGGATACGTTTACCTGCTTCGCTACAAGTCTGAATGCTTTGAGAAATTCAAAGAGTTCAAGGCTGAGGTAGAAAAAAAGGTCGGGAAAACTATCAAGTCACTGCGATCTGACCGCGGTGGTGAATACCTCAGTAACGAGTTCCTGCAATATTTGTCAGATCACGGGATTACATCCCAATGGACTGCACCGGGTACTCCCCAGCAAAATGGTGTAGCTGAAAGAAGAAATAGGACTATATATATATATATATATATATATATATATATTGGGAATACATAAAAGTGGTCACTTTGAATAACTTGATATGTTATATAGCCAAAAGGATAAAAATATAAGTTTTCTAGCCACTTCGTACTTTTGTCTTTTTTTCTCTTCCATTTTCGGCTACAAAACAAAATCAACTTTATTAAAGTTATTTCTATTTTCAGAAATATTTATTATTTCATTTATTTTGAACTACCAAGGTTGTTGTAAATTTATTACAACCTTTTACAAACAAATGTATCTTTCTATTGTACGAGGAAGCATTCCAAATTTTTTTTGAAGATAGCTGAGAGAGTTTTGAGAGCAAAAAATAAAGGTATGTTGATTTCAACCATTTTTCCTTATTTTTGATTCGTTTTCTGCGTTATTATGATGATATGTGTTCAAAATCGACTTGTATATCTTAGTTTTTTAGAAAATATAGTTATTTTAGGACTGTTTTTCGTAAAAAAATATGCAGAGAACTTTGGGAAAAACCAACTCAAGATCTTGATTTGTCACGAGATCTCATTTTTTTAAATCAAAATCCGAGATCTCGATATTAATTTCGAGATCTCGAATTGTCTGATGGTTCATGCTCTAGATTTAATTTAATATTTTTGTATCATTTATCGCAGATGTCGTATCAACGTTTCATCATACGTCATGGTGGTGCATGGGGAAAATCCGAGTATATGGGCGGAGATGAGCAATTGATATGTTTGAGGCGTGAGCGAATCTCCTACAATGACATATTGTCCGAGATTCACGAGATCATGCACCGTGATCTCCTCACTACTAGTTACTGCTTGTTTTACATGATCAGTATATCTGGGGGACTCGAGGCATGTGAAGGCTGGACTGAAGACCGATGAAGATATAATGCGGATGCTATATGAAAATAGCATTGATCCAGTTATATATGTGGTCACCAAATTGAAGCAAAATCAGTCGGGATTTCAGGCACCTCAGTCACAGTCACGATCAACACGAATGGGTGGTCCTAGCATCTCATTAGCTGATGATTTCATAGATAATTATGAGGTGGAATTTACTGATGATGGTTGTTGGGAAATTATTCCTAAAAGTGCCCTTAGAATTAATTTGTAAAAAGGTTTTGTTGGATCAAACCTTAGCATTTGGTCGATCATTTGCTGAATTCTAGATAGTCTAGCATATCTTGTAAAGTCCTGTATAGGTTATGAATTGAGTTGTAATAGATTAGTCTGCTAGAGGATTTCCTAGCAGATACTGAAGGACGACGTTTGCTAGAAGACATACGCTAGCAGAATGCTAAGGCTTTAGCATTTGCTAACATTCAGCAAATCCAGAAAAATGCTAGCAGAACAGACGTCAAGGGATCGATTGTCAACGGAAGCGTTCAACAGACCAAGACACGATAGCAGATCGCTAAGGAACATTAGCAGAGCAAGAATGTCAAAGGCTGAAGCTATACTGCCATTCTGACAATAGCGCACACAAAGGACGAGACTTTCCCGAAGTAGTTCGGAAAGTACAGATCAACGCCAAAAGCGTCTGATCAAGTCAAACCACTTTCGGACCAGGGAGCCGTTGTGTCTAACGGACATGGAGATTCAAGATTTGAATCTCCATCTATAAAAGGCAGGTCCAAAAGTGAGAATCGACTACTACGACTACTGCTTCAATCAACCGACATTCGAAAAACAGTCAAGTGTGAGACTTCTTGAAAAAGTAAACAAGCAAAAAGTAGTCAGTTGAGAGCTCGTGATAAAAGAAGTATTCAAAGCTCTCAACAACCGAGTAGTGTCTTTCATTGAATATCTGACACTTCTCTTTAAGAGATTCCTTAACTTCGGTTGAGAATCTTCAATCATTGGGATAACTTCCATCCTAGGAAGATCCAACAGTCATTTCTGAAAAGGATTGACTCCGACGGGCTTTTAGCTGCATTCCTGGACAGTTTTGAGGGAAACTATAAAAACCTCACTGACAGCGAAGGACAAGTTACACGAAGGTTCTGCCCTTGACTTGGCCGTAGCTGTGTTTGGAAAAGTACGAATCATCGGAGGATAGCTTTGTTGTGGCCGGTTCGAAAGTTCGCCGCCTACTACAAGTGTTTGGTGAATCCTTTTATTTTCGTATACTTTTCTAGTGGAAATCTTAGCATTTCGGCTAAGGAGTGGACGTAGATCTATTTGATCGAACCACTATAAAACATTGTGTCCATTTACTGTTTTATCATTCACTGTTCAAAACTGATTTTAAACCTAGCAACAGAGTTGCTAGCGAATATCTGAAAAGAATCATCTGATACATTTTGAGCTTAAATACTGCTTAAACAAAGATAAGTATAAGTGACGTTTAATCATTCCACTGCATTTCGTGTTTACACTTAAGCACGACGACTCTGATATTTGAGGACCAACAATGGTGATTATTATTGTGATGACAAGGAGGAGGAGGAGGCAAGCGAGGAGGAGAGAGACAAGGAGGAGGGTCGGAGTCGGTTGTTTGACTCCTTGGTCAGTGATTTTTCTAAATAGATTCTAGCTCCTGGGTGAATGGATCAGTATAGACTATCTAACAATAACTTGAGTCAGTCCGTGGCTGCAGCTCGACATGATCAGGAAGTAAGGAGTTGGGTGCTTCCTTTAATAGAGGTTGATGCTCCTGAGCGTTTGGAGTAGATTATGCCCGCAGATTGGGCCCCGACTGAGCTATGCATTGGAGCAACATTTAGCAGCAAGAATGAACTTGACCTTGCTGTAGGACTGCATCACTTGCATCACCGGTTGGAATACTCCACGGAGAGGTCCAACACTACTCGGCTCAACTTCAGATGCAAGCATGAGAATGGTTGTCCTTTTATGCTACGAGCAAGACAATCTAGAACTGTTTGAGAGTATTCAAGTGTAATCTGATGCACAGCTGCCAGACGGATATTGATCATGTTGCTCCCCGCAGAGTGCCCGCAAGAGTGTTGGGTAAGTATTTCTCTAGTAAGTTAGCGGCGAAGGGCGCTATTCTAAAGCCGAAGGAGATGGTGTCTGAATTGTTGATTCAATTCGGCATCAAGATTGATTACAGTTTGGTCCTGCGGGCAAGAAACATAGCCATTGCAATGGTATTCGGCGAGTGGGAGAAGTCTTATGCGATGTTGTCGGGCTACTTACACATGCTACAGTCTTGTAACCCAGGCACGATGTATGATATATCTACTTCTTCGGAGAATTTGTTCAACCACATGTTTCTGGCGCTTGCTCCTTGCATCGATGCATTTCACAGCTTCATGCGCCCAGTGATCGTTGTAGATGGCACACATCTGAAGGGCAAGAATAAGGGAATGCTATTTGTTGCAGTGGTAGGGCCGGCAGTGAAAGAGGCGGTAGGGTCGGCAGTGAAAGTGGTGGTGGGGCCGGCAGTGAAAGAGGCGGTGGGGCTGGCAGAGCCAAATCCTATAGAATAGGGGTAAGGTAAGGTCCAGGTCCGGCTCCTGCTCCTGCTCGGGCGGCAAAGAACAGTATCCACGAGGTCCTGTATGAAGACCTTCAACCTCTGTGTCACAGTGTAAGCCACTGGCTCCACAATCTGCTGAGACACGCGATCTGCCATCAGCTGCATGAGTCTATCTGCCACTGGCTCAATAAGTTGCTGAGCCACCGGACCAATCATGCGATCGGCCAATGGCTTAATAAGTTGCGTCACTGGATCAATCATGCAATTTGCTAATAGCTTTATAAGTCGCTCCGTCAATGGATGCACAAGTCGTTGCGCCACTGGATCGATAAGGTGATCTGCAAGTGGATCTATGAGCCGATCTTCCAGTGGCGGCAAAAGGCGATCTGCCAGTGGCTGCACGAGCCAATCAACTAATGGCTGGGCTACGTGATCTGCAAATCGAATAATGCCATCATCGTCGGGCAGCTCAAACCATGAATGTCATCCAGTCTGAAAAGATAATAAAAATATTAAAGTAAAACATTATGTTAACAAAAAAACTAAACACATGTACCTCTAGAGGCTCTGCGGAAGAGGAATGCCGCGAGCTCTTCATAGCCAACCGTCAAGGAGGACGCTCAGTATGCTTGATAGAATAACAGACGGGAATCAAAAAACTGCTCCCTGTATCGAACACTGGCGATGGCTGGCGGTGTGGCTGCGGCGATGGCTGCCGCTGTGGCGGCGACTGCGGCTGCTGCGGAACCCTCCTAGAAGAAGACCTCAAGGTACTGGTAGAAGGCCGCTGAGAGGCTAATCGTCGGGGCTTGAATCTCCTATAAGGTATAAATCTCCAAAGCAACGACTTCTCAACATTCTTCAAGCTGAGCCAACTCTCAGAAACGACCTCCTCATCAGTCGGCTGTAGTGAAGTACTGCAATCATGCTGAAAACAAACATAAATCAAATAAAACAAAAAATATTTAATTATAATATAAATATTAAAAAATGTAAACAATAATTACCTCCTGTCTGAAAAAAGTGGTGAAGTCAGAGTCCCGAATATAAAGGGGTCTCCACATCAAGCATCGAGGCCTAGTCCCCTCTGGCATACTGCGCATCGCAACTGAGGCTGCGAGATCAGGGATCACCTCGTACGACCATGTCTGCGAAATAATGTAAATAATTGACAATTCTAGTCTTTTATAAATTTTAAAAAAAAACTAAAAATAAATTACAAATAATTACCTCCAACACCCAAACAGGGCCGTATATATGCACTAAAGGCACCTTGTTTGTCTTTTAAGATGTGATCACGACAGATATCTGATGCAGCAAGATACTAAAGGACCACGAGCCTCAAGGGAATGCCCTCCACTAGTGAGGTCTCTCCTCCAATGCATAAACCCAGGGGTCTACGTGTCGTTTCCCATCGAAGCACATCAACATACGGTAAACAAATAGAATCTCTGCGATCTTCACGTAATCATCAGCAGAATCGCTCAGAGTCAGGTTGGTGTTCATAAAATCAATACGTAACTGATCAACAGTAGGCAGGGCTGTATAGTGAGAATACAAACAACCATCTTCTGGCATATCATGCACCCCATCTGGGTCAAAACCCGAATCTCCGAACCACAGCCTGGTCATCAAACATAACTCCTCAGCACCAAGTCGAATGTTGGTTCCACCAACCCGAAACCACAACTTGTTCTCAGCTCCCTCCACCTCAATCTCATGGGTGATCAAAGCCCATGTAGCACGTATCGTGCTCTTCTTCCATCGGAAGGTGATAAATGGACCGAACAGTCCATACAAATACAATATCATTTATGAGATAGTATGTAAATCAAATCGCTAAGCATTTGTGATTGATATAATATATTATTTTTAATAAATTTGCATTATAATATACTCCCTCCGTCCCTTTTAATTAGTCCACTTGGAAGTGGGCACAATAACCAATGTGGTAAGAGATAGAGGAAATTAGTATTTTATTAATGAGTGTGTATTAACTTTCCTTTATAGGAAAGTGGACAATTAAATGGGACGGACGAAAAAGGAAAGGTGGTCAATTCAAGTGGGACGGAGGGAGTATCAAATATAATATTGATGAATAAAGATTAAATATAAGTAAAAAATTTGTTAAAAATGCTAAAATATATAATTTTGTTAATTATATTTAAATATTATAAAACAAGACATATATTTCGCGCATCGCGCGGGTGCATATCTAGTAAGCAAATAAATTAAATTAATTTAAGGAAAACTATGTTTTTTTATCCCAAATAATTAAGTTACTGGAAATTTTATCCCAAATTTTCACAATTAGGAAACTTTATCCCAATTTTTATTTCTATTAAGGAATCCTATCCTAGTTAACTGATGGTGTTATTTTTTTGCTGACTAATTTATTTTCTTCCACGTAGGTGCTCACGTGGCATCCATATAAATTTTTAAAAAATTTTTAGACATTTAGTTCAGTTATTAAAAAAAGACAACAAAAAATTTCCTCATTCGCCAACAAAATTTCCATCTATCTCCTCTCCTCTTCCCGAAGATCAATATGATATAATTTAATGCCCGAGTTTAACACAATGGTGTCAAAGATAGTAAAACACAAAAATTTGACACACGCAAAACAGAGTATTTTAACACACGCGGAAGCTAAAGAGTTTGACACAGCAGAATTAATTGTTCGAAGGTTTATAAATCATACACCCTCGAGAGCCACACGGCAAATAGTTTTCACTTTTCAAAACAAGGTTTTTACAAGTGAAGAACAAAATACTAAACAAGATAGAAATTTTCCTAAGTTCACTCCTTAGAAAAATTCCTACGAAAACAATCCAACAATAATACACACGATACAACCCAAATGTTCCTCCACCGTAGGATTCACTCTCCGGAGAAGGATTTCATAACTCGATTGTAGTCTTCGTGCGCTTGATGAAAGATTGGAGAAAGACGATTCAGCCTAGAGAACTTGTATGGATGTGTCTAACCTCTAAAACTCTAAGTCTCTAGTCTTCTTCGTCTCTTATTTAAAGAACTTGGAGCACACGAGCACTTCTTCCACTACTTGGCAATGGATCGTGTCTTCTTCCACGTCTTTACCTGTTCATACAACAAAAATGAACTCCCACTAACTCACGTGGGGGTTATATAAAGATGTAGAGGTGCTCCCTATTATTTAGGAACTAAAATAACAACCTAGAATAATAATATAAACTATATAATAAATAAGATATACTTAATAGACATAATATATTCGAATCCTAATAAATAGGACCTGTAAAAACGTCATTAAACAGATAAATATGAGTTTCCTAAAAGATAGGAATTAGTTGTAATAAACAGATTTGGAACTTTGACATTGAGGAGTCAAAGTTGTAAGCATATAAGGTTTGACATTAACCTGTCAATGCGAGTAAGTTTGACAACCGTGTGTCAAACTTACATATTCGCATATTCGTACTTCACAATCTCCCCCTTAAGCTTATCCGACCTGTTTTCATACCATATGGATCATCCATAACAAAATAGCATTCATAGCCATAAAAATATGGTGCAACCATAATAAAAGTAATAAATAATGGATCAACCATAAGCAAAAGGAACCATTGCATAAGCAAATTAAAATGATTACAGGTTCGCATAATACTCCCCCTGAATCATAAAGTATTCAGTAACAAAAACAAAGAAACATTAAAAACATAGCAAATTGTTTTTCAAATCAGAATCATAATAAGGCAGCAGGGATCAGAGTCAAATGGGTCCGCATCTTCTTTAGCAATCTTCCATCTTTAGCACCACGTCTCCCCCTGAATGAAAGCACGTTGGAAAGCTTACTCCAGATCCTGAAGTAGCTTTAAGGCCTGTTTGAGGAGACTCTTGGCCTGTTTGATCTTGGAAGAGCTAACATCCACTTCTTCGTCCTCTTAAATGTCACTCGGAGTATATGGCAGGTCTTTGATCCTGGAATCACCTTTCCTAGTCAGAGATTGCTCGAAGACTAGGGGGATGGGATCAGACTGCAAATCTTCATCCAACGGAGTGACCCCTTGAGATAAAATCAGCGCATGGAGAAGGCAAGGATGCGGCAGGTAGGTGGAGTCGGCTTTGGTGACTGCACGGAAGATGTTAGTGAAAACAACTTGGCCAAAGTTGAAGGGAAGACCATAGCCCACTCTGTAGAGGAACTCGGCTTGCTCCTTCGAAAGCACCGAAAGGTTCTTGTTTGGCATCCAGTTGTGAACACTGATCTTGAACAGGGCAACGTATTTCCATGTCAAAGAGGAGACAGGGAGTTTGGGCACCCATGTCTTTGTCTTTCCACCCGTGAGTTCAGCAGCCATTTCATTTTCTGCAGACTTTGACAACCCTTCTATTTTGACAGACTTTAACCCCAGGAAAGTGTTAATGGTATAAGGATCAAACTTAATAATTTTCCCCCGAACAAATGACTTCCCAAACTTTGGTTTCCCAGTCTGAAAGACTTCATCCTTTAACAAATTGGCAAAAAATTCTAAAACCAAAGACGGGCTAAAGGCAGAAAATTCAGTGACAGTGTTAAGGAGACCCCTTCTCTTAAGCAAAACGTCTAACCCAAACTTAGAAAACATAGCAGAATCCATCACTTTCTCCATTTTGAACTCCCTCTTAGAATAAAGCACCTTAAGTGTTTTAGCATAGCAATGATAATACTTGACAGAGTATGACCGACTAGCATCATAATCAGAATTATCTTCATCAGAGGAGGACTGAGTACCTTTTCCTTTCGGTGGTGTGGGCTCCATAGAATCAGATTGTTCCACCTTGGGCTTCTTGGAACGTTGGACTTCAGATCGTTCAGGAGAAACGGATTTTGCTGGACGTTTGGTTGACTTTGACACAGACTTTTTTGGCTTTGGCTTTTGTTTCTTGACCGAGGTAGCAGCTTCGGACTTCTTTTTCTTCTTCTCTGGCTGTTCTTCACTGGAATCGGCATGCTCCTCAGATTGTTCGGTTTCTTGAGGGTCCACCTGGAAGTCCTCATCTTCAGAATTGTCGGGATCACCGGACTCGAAGTCTGACATATCGGTGTCAGACTTAACAGACTGCTCCGGTAGATCGTTATCCTTGGTGAAAACATGAGGAGTGTCAGTCAAACTCCTTTGAAACCTCCTTGGCTTCACTTTCTTCCGGCGGGTGGCAGCATGCTTTTTGTATTGCTTTTTCACAGTTTCTTCGAAGATTATTTCGGATCACCGTTCAGGCATCTTTCCCTCGAATTGTTGAACAGCATCAGAGATTAACTTGAGATTTCCCGGTTGATTAGCGTCAATAGGAAATCCTTCTTGACCCGGCAGCGCGAAGCGGAGTGGAGGCTCATGTACAACTTCAGATAGGTTCACTCCAACAGGTGTCAGAGGTAGGTCCTCGAAGGGTTTGGAGGGCTGAGCGGTTGAATCGGCTTGAAGGAAGGGTTCCTTCAAAATTCGATCGATTTCTTATTCAAACAACTTGTCTGACTCCTCAATCGACGGCTCGGACGGTGGATTAGGTGATAAAACTTAGTGCTCGAGTTTACCACAATGGTGTCAAAGATACAGTGAATAAAATGTTTGACACACAAAAGTCAAAGTATAAACTTTTAAAGAGTTTGACACAGCGGAAATAAATTTTTCGAAGGTTTAATTTAATCATAAACCCACTGGTGCCTTATGACAAAATAGTTTCACTACGAAAATAACTTTTCACAGCGAAAACAATATAGAATTTCTTCTTGGTTCACTCCCTTGAAGAAATTCTACAAAATAGTAAAACACAAAAGTTTGACACATGCAAAACAAAGTATTTTAACACACGCGGAAGTTAAAGAGTTTGACACAGCGGAATTAATTGTTCGAAGGTTTATAAATCATAAACCCTCGAGAGCCACACGACAAAATAGTTCACTTATTCAAACAAAGTTTTTTACAAGTGAAGAACAAAATACTAAACAAGATAGAAATTTTCCTAAGTTCACTCCTTAGTAAAATTCTTACGAAAGCAATCAAACACAAAATCACACGATACAACCCAATTACTCCTCCACCGTAGGATTCACTCTCCGGAGATAGATTCCACAACTCGATTGTAATCTTCGTGTACTTGATGAATGATTGGAGAAACGAATCAGCCTAGAGAGCTCATATGGATGTGTCTAACCTCTGAAACTCTAAGTCTCTAGTCTTCTCCATCTCTTATTTATAGAACTTGGAGCACACGAGCACTTTTTCCACTACTTGGCAATGGATCGTGTCCCTCTTCCACGTCTTTACCTGTTCATACAACAAAAATGAACTCCCACTAACTCACGTGGGGGTTAGATAAAGATATAGAGGTTCTCCCTATTATTTAGGAACTAGAATAACAACCTAGAATAATAATATAAAGTATATAATTAATAAGATATAGTTAATAAACCCAATATATCCGAAACCTAATAAATAGGACCTCTAAAAACGTCATTAAACAGATAAATATAAGTTTCCTAAAAGATAGGAGTTAGTTGCAACAAACAGATACGGAACTTTGACATTGAGGAGTCAAAGTTGTAAGCATATAAGGTTTGACTTTAACCTGTCAGTGCGAGTAAGTTTGACATGTACGGAACTTTGACATTGAGGAGTCAAAGTTGTAAGCATATAAGGTTTGACTTTAACCTGTCAATGCGAGTAAGTTTGACATGTGAATGTTAAAGTTAGACAGTAAGAAAAGATTACCTTCAACCTGTCAAAGCAAGGTAAGTTTGACAAATGTGTGTCAAACTTACTTATTCGCAGGTAAGTTTGACAACCGTGTGTCAAACTTACTTATTCGCATTTCACAATCTCCCCCTTAAGCTTATCCGACCTGTTACCATTCCATATGGATCATCCATAACAAAATAGCATTCATCGCCACAAATCCATATGGTGCAACAATAATAAAAGTAATAAAAAATGGATCAACCATAAACAAAACGAACCATTGCATAAGCAAAACAAAATGATTACAGGGTTTGTATCGAACTCCCCCTGAATCATAAATATTCAGTAGCAAAAACTGGAAAACATCAAAACATAACAAAACATAATAAATTGTCAGCAGGGGGTCAGAGTTAA
>JAPKLW010000055.1:622783-661602 GCA_026898455.1 Plectranthus barbatus | reverse complement strand
GAGTTAAAGCAGCTTCAACATCTTCAGCTTCCACCAAGTCTCCCCCTGAATGGTTGTGAGGCAAAGGATTGTGCAGCTTTCTCCATTTGACTATCTAGGAGGTGTTGGAGAATCTTGGCTCCGTTCGGTGAGGCAAGGGTTTTGGCAAGGAGGACTTCTATATTCTTGTCGGCCATGGGGATTTTTTGAGGAGTTGAGAGGTTTCAGAGAGATAGAGAGAGATGAGTGAATGGTGAGAGAGTAGTGTTAGACGTGGGAGAGAGAGTAAAGTTGAACGGTTTGTGGTGGAGGGAGTGCTTTGAGAGGCGTGAGTGATTGATGTGAAAAGTAGCTGCAACAAAACACTTAAGTAGGGGGTGAGGTGTGTAACATAACAAATATATCGAAAATAAGGGGATATAAATTTTAATCAAAGATAATGCAAAGAATATAAAAAAACAAACTCCTAAAACTTAGGTAAATATCAAATTAAATCAGATTAAATCGGATTAGGTTAAAATTAAAATTTAAAAACCTTAAAATTCGCAACAACTAAAAACAAACTTGCAGAGAAAAATAAATTAAGCTTGAAAAGATTTAAAGTATGATAACTGCTACCAAGTTTGATAGTGAGGTGTCAAAGTTACAAAGTGTCGATACAAACAATCTCATTAATCCTTCCACAAAGATTGTGTGCCTAATCACGTCTCATCTTTAGTACTAAACTAGATTTACACCCGTGCGCGTTGCGCAAACAATTTTATTTCAAAATAAATTAAATAATCTAATTTAAAATATTATGGTAATAATATTATATATTTTATTGAATAATAACTTATGTTTCAGTGAATATATTATAATAGTTCGCTTAAAATAATACTAATTACATATTGTATAAAAATCTATCAAAAATACTAAATTTGTCTAATAAATTATCACCACATATATTATTTATTCAGAATTGTACTCAAAATAAAAGAATTTGAATTTACACTCCTAACATTTGTCAACTTTACAAACATGACATTGTGCTTACAAAATTATAATTTAACTCACAATATTTATCTATATTTTTAATTTAATATCTTACACCGAAAATTATAGTTTAATTTTTAAGTTAGTTCTTTTATCGACTCAATGTCTAACATATAAAATTATAAATGTTACGATATTGTAAAATAAAATAAATATTATAAATTAAAATGCATTAATTCTTGAAAATAATATGACTTTTCAAATTAATATAAATAAAATGAGAATCTTAATATTCAATTACATTGAAAACATGTTTGTTTAGTCTTTTGTTTCAAATAATTTTTGCAATTTAAAAATACTAAAGTTAATTTGTTGAATAATTGCATTTATGCAATGTTTTTAATAATCTTGTAAAACTAAATTATTATTGAATATAATTTTATGAAATAAATTTTAAATAAAATTAATATCTAATAATTCTTTCAAAAACACATTTGCTCACAATATATTATATATATATTGAGATATTTTAATCATAACTTAATAATTGTAAAAACAATAATAATTTATTAAATATTTTTTAATATGTTCACGCTTTTCAAAAAAATTGGAGGGAAAAGCTGGAACTCCTTTAGTATATTATATAGATGAGATACAGAAGAAATAGCCCATTCATTTCACAAATAAACTTTGATTCCACATGGTCAGAGTTCTAACAACTTTCTGTCCATAGTACTTCCAGAAATTTGAAAAACAAATAGATCACAATCACCATGTTTTATAACTTTGAGATCTCACTCTCGTATCTCTCAGTTTTATAACATGAAAATAAATAGTCGACAAAAAGAACAAACTTTAACAACACAGTGTCAAAGATTGGTAGGCAGTCACATATAGTCAAATCATTAGGCAGGGGGTTTACACATGCCTAGAGATTTTCTCAAATATGAGAATCTATCAAAGTCAAGAGCTTTAGTAAATATATCTGCCATTTGTTCTTTCGTTGAGATAAACTTTAAAGTAATTAAACCTTTTCAACCAAATCACGTATAAAGTGGTGTCTTATGTCAATGTGCTTTGTGCGTGAGTGTTGGACAGGATTTTTAGCAATTTCTATTGCACTAGCATTATCACACAAGAGAGTCAGAGTTTCAGTAGGCAAACCATAGTCTTCTAACATTTGTCTCATCCAAAGTAGTTGAGTGCACCCACTGGCTGCTGAGATATATTCAGCTTCAGCCGTGGATAAGTGAGATGCAATTCTGTTTCTTGCTTGACCATGACACCAAGTTTGCACCTATAAGAAAACCTCCACCACTTGTGCTTTTCCTATCGTCCACGTCACCTGCCCAATCTGCGTCACTATATCCTGTAATGTTAGTGCTAGACTGTTTTGTATACCTAAGTCCCAAATTAGGAGTGCCAGAGATATATCGAATTATCCTTTTAACAGCTTTTAAGTGTGACTCCTTGGGGTCAGACTGGTACCTAGCACATACACCAACACTAAACAAAATATCTGGACGACTAGCAGACAAGTATAAGAGACTTCCTATCATGCTTCGGTAAAGAGTAGGTTCAACTTTGACACCAGAACTATCCCTACATAGTTTATCACTACTTCCCCATAGGTGTCTTCATGTGTTTAGAATTATCTAGACCAAACCTTTTAACAATTCCTGAAGCATACTTAGACTGAGATATAAAGACTCCATCTTTACGTTGCATAATTTGTAAACCTAAAAAATAATTTAATTCACCTACCATGCTCATTGAAACATGTTTGACATGTTGGTGACAAACTCATCGACAAGTTTGACATCAGAAGCACCAAACACAATATCATCCACATACATTTGAGCTATAATAAAATTATTTCCTAAATGTTTAACAAAGAGGGTTTTATCAGCATTACCTCTTACAAACCTTAAATCTAATAGAAATTCGGTGAGTCTGGCATACCATGCTCGAGGAGCTTGTTTTAAGCCGTAAAGGGCCTTTTTTAGCCTGTAAACATGATCCGGCTTTGACAAATCTTCAAACCCTTTGGGTTGCTTGACATAAGCTTCCTCATCCAGAATCCCATTCAAGAAGGCGCTTTTAACGTCCATTTGATAAAGAGCGAAGTCAGCAGCACAAGCAATAGAAATCAAGAGACGGATTGACTCTAATCTTGCCACATGAGCAAACGTCTCGTCAAAGTAAATGCCTTCAACTTGCGTATACCCCTGAGCAACCAATCTCGACTTGTTTCTCACGACATTGCCCTTTTCATCAATCTTGTTTTTGAATATCCACTTGGTTCCAATAACATTTTTGTCATTCGGCCTTGGAACTAGCTCCCAAACATCATTATACTCGAATTGACTTAGTTCCTCTTGCATGGACTTAATCCAAAATTCATCTGCAAGAGAATCTTTGACATTCTTTGGTTCAGTTAGTGATAAATAACATGCGGAGTGTAAGAGATTAAATTTTGAAGACAAACACATAGATCTGACCATTTCTCGGTAATTGACAGGATCCTTCTTCCTAGTTTGGATTCCCTCTGTCAAATTTTCGATTACCTGAGATGTGGGATGATCCTTCCTTATTCTGAGAGGAGGGTCCCTTCTGTCATGGTTTGACACTGGAGTGTCAGAGTGGTCATCTGTGTCAAAGTTTGATGAAGTTTGACTCGAGGTAGACTGATCACTGGGTGATTGTTCATTGGAAGACGGTTCTTTAGAACTTTCAATTAGATGAGATGCATCTAATTCATCGATCTTCTCAATCAGAGAGCCAGCTTTGTTAAACACAACATTGACTGACTCCTGGATTGTTTGAGTGTCAAGGTTGTAGACTCGATAGGCTCGGCTGTTGCTAGCATACCCAAGGAATAGGGCTTTATTGCTCCTTGTGTCCAATTCGGTAAGATAATCCCTGTCGTTCAACACAAAACACAGACACCCAAAGACATGTAAGTACTTTAGGTTAGGTTTCTTACCATTAAGAATTTCATAAGGTGTGGTCTTTGTTCCAGGCCGGAGATAGACCCTGTTGATCAGATGACACGCCGTGTTAACAGCTTCAGCCCACAACCTTTTGGAAAGGTTCTTTGAGTTTTAACATAACTCAGACCATTTCCTGAAGTGTTCGCTTCTTTCTCTCCACCACTCCATTCTGTTCTGGTGTCTTGGGTGCTGAGAACTCGTGAGAGATGTCTTTTCTTTCACAAAATTGGTTGAAGCTTTCGTTTTCAAACTCTCTCCCATGGTCTATTCGAATTCGTATGACACTGGAGTGATTGAGCTTCTTGAAATTTTTGTAAAGCTTCTTGAAGTGATCAAGGGCTTTAGACTTTTCTCTTAGAAATTCCACCCACATGAATCTTGAGAAGTCATCTGTACACACTAACACATATCTTTTCCGACCTATACTTTCAACTTCAATTGGTCCCATCAAATCCATGTGAAGTAATTCAAAACAAGTGTTTGTGTTAACAGAATCGGTGACAGGATGAGATGAACGAACATGTTTACCTTTTGTACATGGACCACAAATTTTGTCAGGGTTAAACTTCAGGTTTGGAATTCCCTTGACTGCATCAGCATTAAGAAGTTTCTGAATGCAATGTGAACTTGCATGACCCATCTTCTGGTGCCATAGTTCAGCTTCATCAGGCTTTGACACCAGGCAACTTCCTTCTTGTTCAGCTTGATAGCAGTTGTCTGAGGATCGACTGCCAAACATAACACACCTATTAGTTTTATCGTAAACCTCACAGACGTCCTTGTCAAATTTGACAACCATCCCATCATCGCACAACTGACTTATGCTGATCAGATTGGCGGTTAGACCTTCCACGTAAAACACATGTTGAAGTTTAGGGAAGTCTGGCACGTTCAGGGTTCCTTTGCCTGTAATTCTTCCTTTAGCTCCTCCTCCATATGTAACAGAACCACCGCAGAATTCTGAGTAGTCTGACAGACATGATCGATCGCTTGTCATATGGCTGGAGCAGCCGCTGTCAAAGTACCATGTACCTGCAATATTAGTTTTTAACGAAGTATACAAAAAAAACAATTTGGACCTTTTTTCTGGTTTTCATCCGCAATTCTTTTGCTGCAGAAAGGCTTGATGTGACATGCCTTGTTACAGTAATGACATACATACTTCTTTGACTTTTCCTTCTCGTTTGACACTCTGGTGTCAGACTCCCCTTTGTGAATTTGATCATGTTTTGAGGATCAAAAAGATTAGAACTGGGTTAGTGGCACACGGTTGTGAAGTACGAAAATGCGAATATGTAAGTTTGACACACGGTTGTCAAACTTACTCGCATTGACAGGTTAGTGTCAAACCTTATATGCTTACAACTTTGACTCTTAAATGTCAAAGTTTCGAATCTGTTTGTTGCAACTAATTCCTACATTTTAAGAAACTTGTATTTATTTGTTTAATGACGTTTTTACTGGTCCTATTTATTAGGATTCGTATATATTATGCCTATTAATTATGTCTTATTAATTATATACTTTATATTATTATTCTAGGTTGTTATTCTAGTTCCTAAATAATATGGAGCACCTCTACATCTTTATCTAACCCCCACGTGAGTTAGTGGGAGTTCATTTTTATTGTATGAACAGGTAAAGACGTGGAAGAAGACATGATCCATTGCCAAGTAGTGGAAGAAGTGCTCGTGTGCTCCAAGTTCTATAAATTCGAGACGAGGAAGACTAGAGGACGTGTGGATCAGAGGTGAAACACATTTTCATACGAGCTCTAGGCTGAATCGTCTTTCTTCAATCATTCTTTAAGCACACGAAGACTACAATCGAATTGTGGAATCCATCTCCGGAGAGTGTATCCTACGGTGGAGGAGCATTTGGGTTGTATCGTGTGATTTTGGGTTTGATTGCTTTTCGTAGGAATTTTACTACGGAGTGAACTTAGGATAATTTCTATCTTGTTTAGTATTTTGTTCTTCACTTGTAAAAACCTTGTTTTGAATAAGTGAAAACTATTTTGCCGTGTGGCTCTTGAGGGTTTATAATTTATAAACCTTCGAACATTTAATTCCGCTGTGTCAAACTCTTTAGCTTCCGCGTGTGTTAAAATACTCTATTTTGCGTGTGTCAAACATTTGTGTTTTACTATCTTTGACACCATTGTATTAAACTCGGGCACTAAATTCTATCAATTGGCGTCACGAGCCTCTACTTGACGGACTAAGTAGTTTCTTTCCTGAGTGCAGTTTTCACAATGGATATGTCGAGTGTACCAGCCCGTCCTCCCGTGTTGGATAGCAACGGGATCAACTACAACATGTGGAAAATCCATATGCGAATTTACATCAAAGCTGTCGATGAAAGAGCTTGGGCTGCGTTGCTGGAAGGATGGACACCTCCGAAGGAAGAAATTCCAGATCCTGAAGATGCAACAAAGATTGTCATGATTCCAAAAGACGAAGGAAAATAGACAAATGAGGAACGAATGTTATCAAACTGCAATGCTAAAGCTCTTAATGCAATTTTTATGTCTGTTGATATTGGTTGTGCTAGGTAAATTTCAAGTTATTTGGAAGCAAAAGAAGTCTGGCTTATCCTTCAGGCCAAGTGTGAGGGGTCAGCTAGTGTGCGTAAGACAAAAACGAGACTTCTTACTACCAAATTTGAGAATCTCCGTATGGCTGAGGATGAGACCATCACCGAATACTCTGAGAAGATAGTGACCATGGCGAATGAAGCTCTCGCACTTGAAGAACCGATTAGCAATGAAACACTTGTTAGCAAGATGCTTAGGACTCTACCTGAAAGATTCAATCACAAGATTGCTGCCATTGAAGAGGCTAGAGATTTGGAAAAGCTGGAGATTGGTGAATTGGTAAGCATTCTTACCACTTTTGAAATGAATTTGAATGAACAAAAATAGGTCTACAGGGGCAAAAGCATTGCTCTTCGTGCTGGAAAAGAACCAGCTGAAAAGATGCCAAGTTCATTAAAGTTTGACCTCGAGGTGTCAGAAGATGATTTGCTAGATGAGGAACAACCGAATCTGGTACTCTTAACAAAAAAGTTCAACAAATTCATGAGATTTATGAAGAAAGGAAAAGGTGAATCCAGCTCAAATAGATTCAAGACTACGACCTCCGTGCCTTCTAGCGCCTCAAGTAACTCAACCACATCCTCACGTAAGAGTGATAAATATGCCAAAAATGGTATTAATCCTTTTTCCGAAAGTTCTACTTTTGATAATGTCAAGTGTCATGGGTGTTCTGGAATGGGTCATTTTGCTAACGAATGTCCTACTGTTCTAAGAAGAAAGAAGTTAAACTTTTACACCACCTTGAGTGAAGACTCTAACACTGATGAGGATGAGGATGAGCAAGTTGTGCTATATGTTAGGATTGAGGAGCTCAATGAAGATGATTTGATGGAGGTGGACAACACTGAAGAGTCTGAGGAAAAGGAAGATGCAAGTGATCTCACTATTGTGCCATGTGGTGACACAAGCAACTGGCACAATGCATATAACTCTGACGTGTCAATGTCTGAGTATGTTTCAGGTCAAAGTAATGAGGAAGAAGGAAATCTAGTCACGTCTCCAAAAGAAATGGAGAAAGTTAGTGATCTTTTTAACATGGTGGATAGACGATGTGAGGAACAAGGACATGAGATTGAAAGACTTAAAGAGGAGAATCAGTCCATTAGGAGACAGCTCATGAGATTGGAAGTTCTTCTCACTAGTAGGGACAAAGAAGTCAGCCATCTCAAGGAGAAGCTGAAGGAAGCTGACTCTGTCTTTGACAAAATCAATCGTGGACGTGACACTCTAGATGAGATTCTTGCCACAAAAACCTCTGATGGAAGTGGACTAGGATACGTCAATCAATCTACTCCGCGTTCTAGTACTTTTGACTCCCAGAACCTGATTAAATTCACAAAGGGGGAGTCTGACATCGGAGTGTCAAGCGAGAAAGAAAAATCAAAGAAGTATGTGTGTCATTAGTGCATCAAGGCAGGCCACATCAAGCCTTTCTGCAGGAAAAGAATTGCACATTAAAACCAGAAAACAGGTTCAAAGTGCTTCATTATTTACACTTCTTTAAAAACTAACATTGCTGGTACATGGTACTTTGACAGTGGCTGCTGCACACACCTGATAGGCGATCGAACATGTCTGTCGGACTACTCAGCAATTTGTGGTGGTTCTGTTGCATATGGAGGAGGAGCTAAAGGAAGAATTACAGGCAAATGAACTTTGAATGTGCCAGACTTTCCAAAACTTCAACATGTGTTGTATGTGGAAGGTCTGACAGCCAATCTAATCAACATAAGTCAACTGTGCGATGATGGGATGGTTGTCAAATTTGACAAGGATGTTTGTGAGGTATACGATAAAACTAACAGATGTGTTATGTTTTGCAGTAGATCCTCAGATAACTGCTATCAAGCTGAACAAGAAGGAAGATGCCTGGTGTCAAAGCTTGACGAAGCTGAACTGTGGCACCAGAAAATGGGACATGCAAGTACCCATTGCATTCAGAAACTTCTGAAGGCTGAAGCAGTCAAAGGTCTTCCTAACCTGAAATTCGACCCTGACAAAGTATGTGATCCATGTACAAAAGGTAAGCAGGTACGTGCTTCTCATCCTGTCACTGATTCAGTTAACACCAGCACATGTTTTGAATTGCTTCACATGGATTTGATGGGACCTATTGAAGTTGAGAGTATAGGTTGAAAGAAATATGTGTTAGTATGTACTGATGATTTTTCAAGATTTACTTGGGTGGAATTCTTGCGAGAAAAATCTGAAGCCTTTGATCACTTCAAGAAACTGTACAAAAAGTTCAAGAAACTCTATCACTCCAGTGTCATACGGATCCGAACTGATCATGGGAGAGAGTTCGAGAATGAAAGCTTTAATGAATTTTGTGAAAGAAAGGGCATCTCTCATGAGTATTCAGCACCCAAGACACCACAACAAAACGGTGTGGTTGAAAGGAAGAATAGGATGCTCCAGGAAACGGTTAGAGTTATGTTAAACTCAAAAAAACTATCCAAAAGGCTATGGGCTGAAGCGGTCAACACTGCATGCCATCTGATCAATAGAGTGTATCTTCGTCCTGGAACAAAGACCACTCCATACGAGATTCTAAATGGTAAGAAACATAATCTAAAATATTTACATGTTTTTGGTTGCCTTTGCTTTGTGCTGAATGACAGGGAATACCTTACAAAATTGGACACAAGAAGCAGTAAAGCCCTATTCCTTGGGTATGCTAGCCACAATAGAGCTTATCGTGTGTACAATCTTGACACTCAAACCATTCAAGAGTCAGTCAATGTTGTATTTGACGAGGCGGGATCACTGCATGAGAGGATCGATGAATTGGATGCTTCCCATCTAATTGAATGTTTTGAAGAACCTTCTTCCAGTGAAAAGTCTTCCAGTGATCAACCGTCCACGAGTCAAACTTCACCAAGCTCTGACACAGAAGACCACTCTGACACGCCAGTGTCAAACCATGACAGAAGGGACCCTCCTCTCAGAATAAGGAAGGATCATCCCACTTCTCAGGTAATCGGAAGTATGACAGAGGGAGTCCAAACCAGAAAGAAGGATCCTGTCAACTACCGAGAGATGGTCAGATCTGTGTGTCTATCGTCAAGGTTTAATCTTCTGCATTCTGCTTGTTATTTATCTTTATTCGAACCAAAGAATGTTAAAGATGCTCTTGCAGATGAGTTTTGGATTAAGTCCATGCAAGAGGAACTCAGCCAATTTGAGTATAATGATGTGTGGGAATTGGTTCCAAGGCCGAGTGACAAGAATGTGATAGGAACCAAATGGATATTCAAGAATAAAACCGATGACAAGGGCAACGTCGTGAGGAATAAATCAAGATTGGTTGCTCAGGGGTATACGCAAGTTGAAGGCATTGACTTCGACGAAACGTTTGCTCCTGTGGCAAGATTAGAATCAATCCGTCTTTTGATTGCTATTGCATGTGCTGCAGATTTTTTACTTTATCAAATGGATGTCAAAAGTGCATTTTTGAACGGGATTCTTGAAGAGGAAGCTTATGTTGAACAACCCAAGGGGTTCGAAGACCTGTCAAAGCCAGATCATGTTTACAGGCTAAAAAATGCCCTATATGGTTTTAAAGAAGCTCCTCGTGCATGGTATGCCCGTCTAACTAAATTTTTGTTCGATCTAAGGTTTGTAAGAGGTAACGCTGATAAAACCCTCTTTGTTAAACATATAGGAAACAATTTTATTATAGCTCAAATTTATGTGGATGACATAGTTTTTGGTGCTTCTGATGTCAAACTTGTAGATGAGTTTGTCACCAATATGTCAAACATGTTTCAGATGAGTATGGTAGGTGAATTAAATTATTTTTTAGGTCTGCAAATTATGCAACGTTTGATGGTGTTTTTCTTTCTCAGTCAAAATATGCATTGGGTATAATTAAGAGATTTGGACTTGAAAATGCTAAACATATGAAAACTCCTATGGGTAGCAGTGATAAACTATGTAGAGACAGTTCAGGTGTCAAAGTCGAACCTACCCTTTATCGTAGCATGATAGGAAGTCTCTTATATCTCTCTGCCAGTCGTCCTGATATTCTATTCAGTGTAGGTGTGTGTGCAAGGTACCAGTCTGATCCCATGGAGTCACACCTAAAAGCTGTCAAAAGGATAATTCGATATATCTCTGGCACTCCTAATTTGGGTATTTGGTACACAAAATAGTCTAGCACTGACATTACAGGGTATAGTGACGCGGATTGGGCAGGTGATGTGGATGACAGGAAGAGCACAAGTGGAGGTCGATTTCTAGTAGGTGCAAACTTGGTGTCATGGTCTAGCAAGAAACAAAATTGCATCTCACTATCAATGGCTGAAGTTGAATACATTTCAGCAGCGAGTGGGTGCACTCAACTACTTTGGAAGAGACAAATGTTAGAAGATTATGGTTTGCCTTCTTAAACTCTGACTCTCTTGTGTGATAATGCTAGTGCAATAGAAATTGCTAAAAATCCTGTCCAACACTCACGCACAAAGCACATTGACATAAGACACCATTTTATACGTGATTTGGTTGAAAAAGGTTTAATCTCTTTAAAGTTTGTGACAACAAAAGAACAATTAGCAGATATATTTACTAAAGCTCTTGACTTTGAGAGATTCTCATATTTGAGAAAATCTCTAGGCATGTGCAACCCCCCTGCCTAATGATTTAACTATATGTGGCTGCTCACCAATCTTTGACACTGTGTTGTTAAAGTTTGTTCTTTTTGTCGATTATATTTTTTTTCATGTAATAAAACTGAGAGATACAAAAGTGAGATCTCAAAGTTATAAAACATGGTGACTGTGACCTATTTATCTTTCAAATTTACTGGAAGTACTG
This sequence comes from Plectranthus barbatus, assembly GCA_026898455.1. Taxonomy (NCBI): domain Eukaryota; kingdom Viridiplantae; phylum Streptophyta; class Magnoliopsida; order Lamiales; family Lamiaceae; genus Plectranthus; species Plectranthus barbatus. Next base: position 650,244 of record JAPKLW010000055.1, on the reverse strand, counting down.
TGGACATAAAGTTGTTAGAACTCTGACCATGTGGAATCAAAGTTTATTTGGGAAATGAATGGGCTGATTTTCTTTATCTCATATAGTACTAAAGATTGGACGTGATTTGGCACACAATCTTTGTGGAAGGAATAATGAGATTGTTTTTTATCGACACTTTGTAACTTTGACACCCCAGTATCAAACTTGGCAGCAGTCATCATACTTTAAATCTTTTTGAGCTTAATTTTTCTCTGCAAGTTTGTTTTTAGTTGTTGCGAATTTTAAGGTTTTTAAATTTTAATTTTAACCTAATCCGATTTAATCTGAGTTAATTTGATATTTACCTAAGTTTTAAGACTTTATTTTTAGATATATTGTTATGTTTGTTATTTAAATTGTACACCTCACTCCCTACTTAAGTTTGTTTGTTGCAGCCCTAGTCACATCAATCCCTCACGCCTCTCCCACGTCTCACACAACTCTCTCACACTCTCTCTCTCTCTCTGAACCTCCTCAACTCTCCCTAAAACTCACCATGGCCGACAAAGATATCCAAGACCTCCTTGCCAAAACCCTTTCCTCGCCGGACGGAGCCAAAATCCTCCAACGCCTACTTGAGAGTCAAATGGAGAAAGCATCTCAAGCCTCCACCTCTCAACCCGCCGTTGAAGGAATCACTCCTACTGCCATCTCCGAGCCCGTCACCACACCTCTGGCCACCGCTGAAATCACACCTCCAACCACTGTCACCGAAACCACTCCTCCAATCATCACCGAACCTTCAACCTCTCACCCTACTGAGCCACCTGCAAAGGAAACTACCGCCGCCTCTCTCTCCTCTCCATCAAAATCTGAAAACCCTAGCCCACCTTTCGAGCCTTAAATTGAGGAGTCAGACAAAGCGTTTGACGAAGAAACAGAGCGAATCTTGCGGGAACCCTTCCTTCAACCTGATTCCTCTGCTCTGCCCACTAAATCCTTTGAAGATCTTCCCATCTCTACCATTGGAGCAAACCCGTCTGAAGTTCTTCATGAGCCACCACTTCGATACACTATTTCTGGCCAAGAAGGTTTTCCCATCGATGCTGAAGAACCGGGGAATCTGAAGCTTATCTCTGATGCCGTCCAACAACTCGAAAGAAAGATGCCTGAACGGAGATCCGAAAGGATATTCGAGGAAACGGTGAAGAAGCAGAACCAAAAGCATGCCGCCACCCGCCGGAAGAAAGTGAAGCCAAGGAAGTTTCAAAGAAGTCTGACTGACACCCCCATGTCTTCACCAAGGATGACGATCTACCGGAGCAGTCCCAAAAGTCTGACACCATCATGTCAGACTTCGAGTCCGACAACTCTGACGATGGGGACTTCCAGGCAGACTATCAAGCTACCGAGCAGTCAGAGGAGCATGCCAATTCAAGTGGAGACCAGCCAGCGAAGAAGAAAAAGAAATCCGAAGCAGCTACTTCTGTCAAGAAGCCCAGACCAAAGCTAAAGAAATATGTGTCAAAGTCTACCAAACGCCCAGCCAAATCCGTCTCTCCTGAACGTTCTGAGGTCAAATGATCCAAAAGGCCAAAGGTTGAACAATCTGAGTCCCTGGAGCCTACTCTTCCGAAAGGAAAAGGTACTCAGTCCTCCTCTGACGAAGATAAATCTGATTATGAAGCTAGCCGATCATACTCTGTTAAGTATTATCATTGCTATGCTAAATCACTTAAGGGGCTTTATTCTAAGAGGGAGTTCAAAATGGAGAAATTGATGGATTCTGATATGTTTACTAAGTTTGGGTTAGACATTCTGCTTAGGAGAAGGGGTCTTATTAAAACTGTGACTGATTTTTCTGCCTTTAGCCCATCTTTGGTTTTAGAATTTTTTGCCAATTTGTTAAAAGATGAAGTCTTTCAGACTGGGAAACCAAAGTTTGGGAAGTCGTTTGTTCGGGGGAAAATTATTAAGTTTGATCCTGATACCATTAACAATTTCCTGGGGTTAAAGTCTGTCAAAATAGAAGGGTTGTCAAAGTCTGCAGAAAATGAAATGGCTGCTGAACTCACGGGTGGAAAGACAAAGGCATGGGTGCCCGAGTTTAACACAATGGTGTCAAAGATAGTAAAACACAAATGTTTGACCCACGCAAAATAGAGTATTTTAACACACACGGAAGCTAAAGAGTTTGTCAAACATGTGTGTTTTACTATCTTTGACACCATTGTGTTAAACTTGGTCACCCATGCCTTTATCTTTCCACCCGCGAGCTCAGCAACCATCTCATTATTTGCAGACTTTGACAACCCTTCGATTTTGACAGACTTTAACCCCAGGAAATTGTTTATGGTATCAGGGTCAAACTTAATAATTTTCCCCCGAACAAATGACTTCCCAAACTTTGGTTTCCCAGTCTGAAAGACCTCATCCTTCAACATATTGGCAAAAAATTCCAAAACCAAAGACGGGCTAAAGGCAGAAAAATCAGTCACAGTTTTAAGAAGACCCCTTCTCCTAAGCAGAATGTCTAACCCAAACTTAGTAAAAATATCAGAATCCATCAATTTCTCCATTTTGAACTCCCTCTTAGAGTAAAGCCCCTTAAGTGTTTTAGCATAGCAATGATAATACTTAACAGAGTATGACCGGCTAGCATCATAATCAGAGTTATCTTCATCAGAGGAGGACTGAGTATCTTTTCCTTTCGGGGGAGTAGGCTCCAGGGACTCAGATTGTTCAACCTTTGGCCTTTTGGATCGTTTGACCTCAGAACGTTCACGAGAGACGGATTTGGCTGGGCGTTTGGTAGACTTTGACACAGATTTCTTTAGCTTTGGTCTGGGCTTCTTGACAGAAGTAGCTGCTTCGAATTTCTTTTTCTTCTTTGCTGGCTGGTCTCCACTTGAATCGGCATGCTCCTCTGACTGCTCGGTGGCTTGATGGTCTGCCTGGAAGTCCCCATCGTCAGAGTTGTCGGACTCGAAATCGGACATGACGGTGTCAGACTTTTGGGACTGCTCCGGCAGATCGTCATCCTTGGTGAAGACATGGGGGGTGTCAGTTAGACTCCTTTGAAACTTTCTTGGCTTCACTTTTTTTCGGCGGGTGGCAGCATGCTTCTTGTACTATTTCTTCACCGTTTCTTCGAAAATCCATTCGGATCTCCGTTCTGGCATCTTTCCCTCGAGTTGTTGGACGGCATCAGAGATAAGTTTCAGATTTCCCGGTTCTTCAGCAACAATGGGGAAACCTTCTTGGCCTGGGAGAGCATATCAAAGTGGTGGCTCATGAAGGACTTCAGTTGGGTCAGCTCCAACGGCAGAGATAGGCAGATCTTCAAAGGATTTTGCCGGTAGAGGGGTTGAATCGGGTTGAAGAAAGGGTTCCTTCGAAATTCGCTCGATTTCTTCGTCAAACGCCTTGTCTGACTCCTCAATCGTCGGGTCGGAAGGTGGGTTAGGGTTTTCAGATTTTGAGAGTGAGGAGTGAGGAGTGGCTGTGGGTTCCTTTGAGGAAGGCTCAGTAGGGTGAGAGGTTGAAGATTGGGTGATGTTTTGAGGAGTGGGTCGGTGATAGTGGGTGGTGGAGTTATTTCAGCGGTGGTCGGCGGTGTGGTGACGGGTTCGGAGATGGGAGTAGTAGTGGTTCCTTCAACGGTGGGTTGAGAGGAGGAAGCTTGAGATGCTTTCTCCATTTGGCTCTCAAGAAGGCGTTGGAGGATCTTGGCTCCGTCCGGCGAGGAAAGGGTTTTGGCAAGGAGATATTGGATGTTTTTATCGGCCATGGTGGGTTTTGGAGTGAGTTGAGGAGGTGCAGAGAGAGAGAGAGAGAGTGAGAGAGAGAGAGGATGTGAGGGGTTGTTTGAGACGTGGGAGAGAGAGTGAGAGTTGAAGGGTTTGTGGTGTAGGAGGTGCTTTGAGAGGCGTGAGGGAGTGATGTGACAAGGCTGCTGCAAAACACTTAAGTAGGGGGTGAGGTGTATCAATTTTGTAACAAATAGAACAATATAATCGAAAATAAAGGAAATCAAGTTAAAATCAAAGATAATGAGAAAAATATCTAAAACAAACTCCTAAAACTTAGGCAAATACCAATTTAAATCGGATTAGGTTAAATTAGGATTTAAAAACCATAAAATTCGCAACAACTTAAAACAAAATCGCAGAATAAAAGATAAGCTCAAAAAGATTCAAATTATGATGATTGCTACCAAGTTTGATACTGGGGTGTCAAAGTTACAAAGTGTTGATAATAAAACAATCTCATTATTCATTCCACAAAGATTGTGTGCCTAATCACGTCCAATCTTTAGTACTAAAAGAGATAAAGAAAATCAACCCATTCGTATCTCAAATAAACTTTGATTCCACATGATCAGAGTTTAATAACTTTCTGTCCACAGTACTTCCAGTAAATTTGAAAGACAAATAGGTCACAGTCACCATGTTTTATAACTTAGAGATCTCACTATTGTATCTCTTTGTTTTATAACATGAAAAAGTATAATCGACAAAGGAACAAGCTTTAACATCACAGTGTCAAAGGTTAGACAGCAGTCACACATAGTCAAATCATTCAGTAGGAGGATTACACATCCCTAGAGATTTCCTCAAGTATGAGAATCTCTCAAAGTCAAGAGCTTTAGTAAAAATATCTGCTAATTGTTCTTTCGTTGTCACAAACTTTAAAGTGATTAAACCTTTTTCAACCAAGTCACGAATAAAATGGTGTTTTATGTCAATGTGCTTAGTGCGAGAGTGTTATAAAGGATTTTTAGCAATTTCGATTGCACTAGCATTGTCACACAAGAGAGTTAGAGTTTCAGAAGGCAAACCATAGTCTTCTAGCATTTGTCTCATCCAAAGTAGTTGAGTGCACCCACTTGCTGCTGAAATGTATTCAGCTTCAGCCGTTGATAGTGAAATGCAGTTTTTGTTTCTTGCTATATCATGACACCAAGTTTGCACCTACTAGAAATCCACCTCCACTTGTGCTCTTCCTGTCATTCACATCACCTGCCAAGTCCGCGTCACTATACCCTGTAATGTCAGTGCTAGACTGTTTTGTGTACCAAATACCCAAATTAGGAGTGCCAGATATATATCGAATTATCCTTTTGACAGCTTTTAGGTGTGACTCCTTGGGATCAGACTGGTACCTTGCACACACACCTACACTGAATAGTATATCGGGACGACTGGCAGAGAGATATAAGAGACTTCCTATCATGCTACGATAAAGGGTAGGTTCAACTTTGACACCTGAACTGTCTCTACATAGTTTATCACTGCTACCCATAGGAGTTTTCATATGTTTAGCACTTTCAAGTCCAAATCTCTTAACTATACCTAGTGCATATTTCGACTGAGATATAAATACACCATCCTTACGTTGCATAATTTGCAAACCTAAAAAATAATTTAATTCACCTACCATACTCATCTGAAATGTGTTTGACATATTGGTGACAAACTCATCTACCAGTTTGACATCTGAAGCACCAAAAACTATGTCAGCTACGTAAATTTGAGCTATAATAAAATCATTTCCTAAATGTTTAACAAAGAGGGTTTTATCAGCGTTACCTCTTACAAACCTTAGATCCAACAAAAATTCAGTTAGACGGGCATACCATGCACAAGGAGCTTGTTTCAAACCGTATAGGGCCTTTTTGAGCCTGTAAACATGATCCGGCTTTGACACGTCTTCGAACCCCTTGGGTTGTTCAACGTAAGCTTTCTCTTCAAGAATCCCGTTCAAAAATGCACTTTTGACATCCATTTGATAGAGTAAGAAATCTGCAGCACAAGCAATAGCAATTAAAATACGGATTGATTCTAATCTTGCCACAGGAGCAAACGTTTCGTCGAAGTCAATGCCTTCAACTTGCGTGTACCCCTGAGCAACTAATCTTGATTTGTTTCTAACGACATTGCCCTTCTCATCAGTTTTATTCTTGAATATCCATTTGGTTCCAATCACGTTCTTGTCACTCGGCCTTGGAACCAATTCCCACACATCATTATACTCAAATTGGCTGAGCTCCTCTTGCATGGACTTAATCCAAAATTCATCTGCAAGAGCATCTTTAACATTCTTTGGTTCAAACAAAGATAAATAACAAGCAGAATGCAGAAGATTAAACTTTGCCGATAGACACACAGATCTGACCATCTCTCGGTAGTTGACAGGATCCTTCTTTCTGGTTTGGACTCCCTCTGTCATACTTTCGATTACCTGAGACGTGGGATGATCCTTCCTTATTCTGAGAGGAGGGTCTCTTCTGTCGAGGTTTGACACTGGCGTGTCAGAGTGGTCTTCTGTGTCAGAGCTTGGTGAAGTATGACTCGCGGACGACTGATCACTGGAGGACGTTTCACTGGAAGAAGGTTCTTCAGAACATTCAATTAGATGGGAAGCATTCAATTCATACATTCTTTCATGCAGTGATCCCGCCTCGTCAAACACAATATTCACTGACTCTTGAATGGTTTGAGTGTCAAGATTGTACACACGATAAGCTCTGTTGTTGCTAGCATACCCAAGGAATAGGGCTTTAATGCTTCTTGTGTCCAATTTTGTAAGGTATTCCCTGTCATTCAGCACAAAGCAAAGGCAACCAAAAACATGTAAGTATTTAAGATTAGGTTTCTTACCATTTAGAATCTCGTATGGAGTGGTCTTTGTTCCAGGACGAAGATACATTCTATTGATCAGATGGCACGCAGTGTTGACCGCTTCAGCCCATAGTCTTTTGCATAGGTTTTTTGAGTTTAACATAACTCTAACCATTTCCTGGAGCGTCCTATTCTTCCTTTCAACCACACCGTTTTGTTGTGGTGTCTTGGGTGCTGAATACTCATGAGAGATGCCCTTTCTTTCACAAAATTCATTAAAGCTTTCATTCTCGAACTCTCTTCCATGATCAGTTCGGATCCGTATGACACTGGAGTGATAGAGTTTCTTGAACTTTTTGTACAGCTTCTTGAAGTGATCAAAGGCTTCAGATTTCTCTCGCAAGAATTCCACCCAAGTAAATCTTGAAAAATCATCAATGCATACTAACACATATTTCTTTCGACCTATACTCTCAACTTCAATAGGTCCCATTAAATCCATGTGAAGCAATTCAAAACATGTGCTGGTGTTAACTGTATCAGTTATATGATGAGAAGCACGTACCTGCTTACCTTTAGTACATGGATCACATACTTTGTCAGGGTCGAATTTCAGGTTGGGAACACCTTTGACTGCATCAGCCTTCAGAAGTTTCTGAATGCAATGGGTACTCGCATGTCCCATTTTCTGGTGCCATAGTTCAGCTTCGTCAGGCTTTGACACCAGGCATCTTCCTTCTTGTTCAGCTTGATAGCAGTTATCTGAGGATCTACTGCCAAACATAACACATCTGTTAGTTTTATCGTATACCTCACAAACATCTTTGTCAAATTTGACAACCATCCCATCATCGCACAGTTGACTTATGCTGATCAGATTGGCTGTCAGACCTTCCACATACAACACATGTTGAAGTTTTGGAAAGTCTGGCACATTCAAAATTCCTTTGCCTGTAATTCTTCCTTTAGCTCCTCCTCCATACGTAACAGAACCACCACAAATCGCTGAGTAGTCCGACAGACATGTTCGATCGCCTGTCATGTGTCTGGAGCAGCCACTGTCAAAGTACCATGTACCTGCAATGTTAGTTTTTAAAGAAGTGTAAATAACGAAGCAGTTTGAACCTGATTTCTGGTTTTCACCTGCAATTCTTTTCCTGCAAAAAGGCTTGATGTGGCCTGCCTTGTTGCAGTAATGACACACATACTTCTTTGATTTTTCTTTCTCGTTTGACACTTTGGTGTCAGACTCCCCCTTTGTGAATTTGATTAGGTTCTGGGAGTCAAAATAACTAGAACTCGGAGTAGATTGATCGATGTATCCTAGTCCACTTCCATCAAAGGTTTTGGTGGCAAGGATCTCATCTAGAGTGTCACGTCCACGATTGATTTTGTCAAAGACAAAGTCAACTTCCTTTAGCTTCTCCTTGAGATGGCTGACTTCTTTGTCCCTTCTAGTGAGAAGAACTTCCAATCTCATGAGCTGTCTCCTAATGGACTGATTCTCCTCTTTTAGTCTTTCAATCTCCTGTCCTTGTTCTTGACATCGTTTATCCACAATGTTAAAAAGATCACTCACTTTCTCCATTTCTTCTGGAGAAGAGACAAAATTTCCTCCTTCCTTATTGTTTTGACCTGAAACATACTCAGACATTGACACGTCAGAGTTAGATGCATTGTGCCGGTTGCTTGTGTCACCACATGGCACAATAGAGAGATCTCTTGCATCTTCTTTCTCCTCAGGCTCTTCAGTGTTGTCCACCTCCATCAAATCATCTTCATTGAGCTCCTCAATCCTAACATATAACACAACTTGCTCATCCTCATCCTCATCAGTGTCAGAGTCTTCACTGAGGGTGGTGTTAAAGTTTAACTTCTTTCTTCTTAGAACAGTAGGACATTCGTTAGCAAAATGACACATTCCAGAACACCCATGACACTTGACATTATCAAAAGTAGAACTTTCAGAAAAAGGATTAATACCATTTTTGGCATATTTATCACTCTTATGTGAGGATGTGGTTGAGTTACTTGAGGCGCTTGAAGGCACAGAGGTTGTAGTCTTGAATCTATTTAAGCTGGATTCACCTTTTCCTTTCTTCATAGATCTCATGAATTTGTTGAACTTTTTCGTCAGGAGTACCAGATTCGGTTGTTCCTCATCTAGCAATTCATCGTCTGACACCTCGAGGTCAAACTTTAATGAACTTGACATCTTTTCGGCTGGTTCTTTTCCAGCACGAAGAGCAATGCTTTTGCCCCTGTAGACCTATTTTTGTTCATTCAAATTCATTTCAAAAGTGGTAAGAATGCTTACCAATTCACCAATCTCCAGCTTTTCCAAATCTCTAGCCTCTTCAATGGCAGAAATCTTGTGATTGAATCTTTCAGGTAGAGTCCTAAGCATCTTGCTAACAAGTCTTTCATTGCTAATCGGTTCTTCAAGTGCGAGAGCTTCATTCGCCATGGTCACCATCTTCTCAAAGTATTCGGTGATGTTCTCATCCTCAGCCATACGGAGATTCTCAAATTTGGTAGTAAGAAGTCTCATTTTGGTCTTACGCACACTTGCTGACCCCTCACACTTGGCTTGAAGGATAAGCCAGACTTCTTTTGCTTCCAAGCAACTTGAAATTAACCTAGCACAACCAATATCAACAGACATAAAAATTGCATTAAGAGCTTTAACATTGCAGTTTGACAACATTCGTTCCTCATTTGTCCATTTTCATTCGTCTTTTGGAATCATGACAGTCTTTGTTGCATCTTCAGGATCTGGAATTTCTTCCTTCGGAGGTGTCCATCCTTCCAGCAACGCAGCCCAAGCTCTTTCATCGACAACTTTGACGTAAATTCGCATACGGGTTTTCCACATGTTGTAGTTGATCCCATTGTTATCCAACACGGGAGGACGGGCTGGTACACTCGACAAATCCATTGTGAAAAACTGCACTCAGGAAAGAAACTACTTAGTCCGTCAAGTAGAGGCTCGTGACGCCAATTGATAGAATTTAGTGCCCAAGTTTAACACAATGGTGTCAAAGATATTAAACACAAAGGTTTGACACACACAAAACAGAGTATTTTAACACACGCGGAAGCTAAAGAGTTTGACACAGCGGAATTAATTGTTCGAAGGTTTATAAATTTTAAACCCTCGAGAGCCTCACGGCAAAATAGTTTTCACTTATTCAAAACAAGGTTTTTACAAGTGAAGAACAAAATACTAAACAAGATAGAAATTTTCCTAAGTTAACTCCTTAATAAAATTCCTACAAAAAGCAATCAAACCCAAAATCACACGAAACAACCCAACTGCTCCTCTACCGTAGGATTCACTCTCCGGAGATGGATTCCACAACTCGATTGTAGTCTTCGTGTGCTTGAAGAATGATTGAAGAAAGACGATTCGGCCTAGAGCTCGTATGAATATGTGTTTCACCTCTGATCCGCACCTTCTCTAGTCTTTCTCGTCTCGAATATATAGAACTTGGAGCACAAGAGCACTTCTTCCACTACTTGGCAATGGATCGTGTCTTTTTCCACGTATTTACCTGTTCATACAACAAAAATGAACTCCCACTAACTCACGTGGGGGTTAGATAAAGATGTAGAGGTGCTCCCTATAATTTAGGAACTAAAATAACAACCTAAAATAATAATATAAAATATATAATTAATAAAACATGATTAATAGGCATAATATATACGAATCCTAATAAATAGGACCAGTAAAAACGTCAGCAAACGGATAAATATAAGTTTCCTAAAATGTAGGAATTAGTTGCAACAAACAGATTCGGAACTTTGACATTTAAGAGTCAAAGTTGTAAGCATATAAGGTTTGACACTAACCTGTTAATGCGAGTAAGTTTGACAACCGTGTGTCAAACTTATATATTCGCATTTTCGTACTTCACAATGACATTTGTAATTTTGTGACCTACATCATGACACTTGACAATCTAGTGCCTGTTATAATAAAGGTTAGTTTGCTGAGGCACAATGATGTCGTGAGCAACGCCACACTTGGAAGGTTCCCTTTTGAACCAAGCAATCTCGTCATTCAAAGCAGCTACACCACCCATCGCATCATATCTGCATTATCACCTATTTCTTTCCAATCCTTCAGCAATATGCAGGAGGAACAGGACGAATGCTCTCACAAACAAATAATCTTGCCCCTACATGTGATTTGACAATAGTTTTGTTAATATCTCAGAATTCAATCTTTTTCCAGCTCCCTTTCTCTCGTTTCTTCCGAATTTTCAACCTTGATTTACACTTTCTTCAGCAAATTCTCCCATTTCTTAGCAAAGCATACTAATAACATGGAAAACACTACAGTCTCTTATCACTAAATGGGTTTACAACAAACTTTCAATTTCAGAAACGTCCAAAGAATAAAGGAACATAATTCAATTTAAAAAACATATAAGAAATACAAAATCTTATGGAAATAAAAACACAGGAAGCATGCTTTTGAAAGAATTTGACTTCGTAAAAGAATTTCTCACGTAGGCATGAATATTGAGTTAGACATTTTATCGAACATTTGTCATGCAAGAAAGAACTCGACGAAGATTCTTAAATCACCATTGATAATTCGTATTCTCAACCATATTCGTTCCTAGCCCACATCAAACTCAAATAAAAAAACAGAATATTATTATTTAGCTAGTAAAATTGATGAAGAAAAATTGCGTGTGATTGTGAATGAACGCAATAGTTTCCTTTTTGTGGAAATAGTAATGAAAACTTTTATTTGCTGCACAAAGAATATCAATCACATTTTTGTCCATGATTTTTTTTGGTTCTGTTTCCGAGGATGAAAAAGATTCAAAAATTTTCCATAAAATGGTTATATTTTCATTTTGAGAAATATTTAGTTAACAAAAGCAGAGTTAACCAACGATACTAATATTTTCAATTTCTTATTTCATTAAACACGTGGCAACAATTTATTGGTGGTACAGAAGATGGGACACAATCGTGGAACAGATGATCTGAGGCCTATTTTTGTAGTTTTTTTTTTTAATAACTGAACTACATGTCTAAAATTTAAAAATAAAAAAAAAATCCATGTGGATGCTATGTGAGCACCTACGTTGAAGAAAACAAATTAATAAGCAAAAAAAAAATACACCATCCGTCAACTAGGATAGGATTCCTTAACGGAAATAAAAATTGGGAATCCCCAAATTATGAAAACTTAGGATAAAGTTCTCAGTAACTTAATTATTTGAAATAAAAAAACCTAATTTTCCCTTAATTTAATCGATTTATGTCAAACCATGTTCCCAAAGATTTTTCTAGCAATTGTTATGTATCTACTTAGTATACTAAATCTGAGTAGTCCACTACTGTTCCTTTTAGCGGCAACTTTTCCGCCTATTTACCACGTTAACTAAATCCATGCAGACACAAACATGACTCATCACAATACCACCTTTTCATTTATCTACTGCAAAATAAAATTTTAGATTTAAAATTTATTAAATAATATTATATTGATTTAAATGTATTACAGGTGCCAATTTGCTGGTATCATCGAGAATAGGCGGCATTTTGAAAATTTAAATCAATCTAATTCTGAAAATTTTTAAATTCGTTGCCACTCTTTTTTACCTTTATAAAAAGCTAAAAGGAGAGCTCACCAATATCCCAAGAAAAATGCAAGAATGACGCCCCCCTCTCCAACATCTTTCATTTAAAAACAGTTACAAGGAATTATCATTTTACGCATGCTTCAACCAAATTTTTTTCAAGATAATACATTCAACAAACTTAAATTAGAGTTACAAAGTTCTATTTTGTTTGCAAATTTCAGTTTTATCATGTTATGAAAATGATAGTTATGTTCGGTTGTATGCGCAGATTTGAGAACTAAAAGAATATCCATGGTGGTTGTATCATTCATTGATCTTCAAGCACTATATCAACCAAGATGTTAGTACATGGTTAATATTTGGTTCATATATTTCTATTACAATAATAGATATAGAATGCAACGAAGAGATTGCTGGGAAAATAGTTCGTATAACATGGACAACAAGGATGCAGACTATAAAGGACAAAACAAAATTTGACCAACTTCAAGGCACAGTTTGAAAATAAATTTATCAGATATTCCTAAAATTACAGGAGGTGCAGCATTGGAACAAAGATACAAGAACAAATTCAAGACAATCAAATAGATTTTTATTCAAAATTATTTAAGTTTGAACATTTAATATATTCAGATTTATCTGACAACCCTTATATGCATAGATTCAAAAAATGAGTATACGTTTATGCATCTCATTCCATTTATTTAAAAAGGCTATGCAAGACACAACTTGGAATCATAGTGTTGATTTCTTGAAAACTAAATTTACTACTACTTGAATTATAATTCATATGATACTCTATTTATCCAATTTTCATATCTCTTTGTTTTTAATAAAGTGATATTTTATATGGATGATATCTTTCATAATATTATGTCACATTTTTTAGTAACTAATGGTATTTTACGACAAAAAATAAATAAATAATATATTATTATAAGAAGATTTTACTTAAAATCAATAATTAAGTTATTTTATTATTGAATATTTAAATTTAAAAATTGTGCATTACTTCACAATTATACCCAATTTCTCTATAAAAATTAAACGTTAAGATTGATGCACACAAAAATCAATTGCTTTGCAACTATGTGCATTATTTCACGGTTATAAAATAAAATAAAATTTATAATACAAGTATTTCATTCTTGGATTTTTTTTAAATTAAAATAGAAAGTTTATATATTACATCCAATTAAAAATAAATAGATCTTAAAATGTACATATATAACTTGCTCATATTTTTAATTTTTTTATATTTTAATATTTTCAATTAATTTAGCATAATTTCAATAGAGACAATTTTCACATTTAATTTCTTATGTCATGACCATTATAAAAATCAAGATCAATTATTGAGATAATTTTGTGTATTTTGAAAAGATTATTTTAGAAATAATTATCAATTAAATATGTGAAGTGCGAATTACTAAGTTTGACACACGGTTGTCAAACTTACCTGCGAATAAGTAAGTTTGACACACGGTTTCAAACTTACCTCTCTTTGACAGGTTAAAGGTAATCTTATCCTTACTGTCTAACTTTAACATTCACATGTCAAACCTTATCTGCTTAACTTTGACCTCTTACTGTCTAACTTTAACATTCACATGTCAAACCTTATCTGCTTAACTTTGACCTCTCAATGTCAAAGTTCCGAATCTGTTTGTTGCAACTAATTCCTATCTTTTAGGAAATCTGTTTAATGACGTTTTTACAGATCCTATTTATTAGGTTTCGAATATATTATGTTTATTCATTATATCTTAGTATTTATATACTTTATATTATTATTTTTACTTGTTCCTAAATAAAAGGGAGTGCTCCAAAATTAAATAACTAACCCCTATTTTATTGGGAACATTTTTTGCTTCGATTTTTAATTGTTTTACAGGTCCTAAATCTTAGGAGTCTGTTCAAACTTACTTTGACAGATTCTGTTTAACTTTGACACTTCTATGTCAAACCTTCGAATCTGTTTGTTACAACTAACTCCTATATTATAGGAAACTTGTTTATATCCTCTTTACTTCGTTTTTACAGGTCCTAAATATTAGGGAACGAAGTAAATATTATTTCTAACTATATTATTTAATTATATTTTATTTATTCTTGTTCCTAAATAATAGGGAGCACCTCTACATCTTTATTTACCCCCACGTGAGTTTGTGGGAGTTCATTTTTGTTATATGAACAGGTAAAGACGTGGAAGAAGGCACGATCCATTGCCAAGTAGTGGAAGAAGTGCTCGTGTGCTCCAGGTTCTATAAATAAGAGACGAAGAAGACTAGAGACTTAGAGTTTCAGAGGTTAGACACATCAATACGAGTTCTCTAGGCTGAACCGTCTCTCTCCAATCATTCATCAAGTACACGAAGACTACAATCGAGTTGTGGAATCCATCTCCGGAGAGTGAATCCTACGGTGGAGGAGCAGTTGGATTGTATCGTGTGTTTTTGGGTTTGATTGTTTCGTAGAATTTCTTCAAGGGAGTGAACCAAGAAGAAATTCTATATTGCTTTCGTAGGAATTTTACTAAGGAGTGAACTTAGGAAAATTTCTATCTTGTTTAGTATTTTGTTCTTCACTTGTAAAAACCTTGTTTTGAAAAGTGAAAACTATTTGCCGTGTGGCTCTCGAGGGTTTATGATTTATAAACCTTCGAACAATTAATTCCGCTGTGTCAAACTCTTTAACTTCCGCGTGTGTTAAAATACTCTGTTTTGCATGTGTCAAACTTTTGTGTTTTACTATTTTGTAGAATTTCTTTAAGGGAGTGAACCAAGAAGAAATTCTATATTGTTTTCGCTGTGAAAAGTTATTTTCGTAGTGAAGCTATTTTGCCATAAGGCACCATTGGGTTTATGATTAAAATAAACCAGTGAAAAATTTATTTCCGCTGTGTCAAACTCTTTAAAAGTTTATACTTTGACTTTCGTGTGTTAAACATTTTATTTACTGTATCTTTGACACCATTGTGTTAAACTAGGGCACTAAATTATATCAAAATATTTCATTTTTCACTAAAATCTTGCACGCTTATCTTCCACTATCAATTCTTTTAGTTTTTAACATTTTACTTATATGCTTATTGTACTAAATAAAACAATGAAAATTGTTTATGTCCGAAATGCTCTGTTTGCTAATTTATAATCTCATATCTGCTTCATAGATTTTCTTAGTTTGTATATTTATTTAGTATATGAAATTTTGAATTGTTTTTTATTCAATATCTTCATGATAATTTTTTATATGATAAAAATATAAATATTAACAAAATTTTAAATTAAAACTTAAATGAAAAAATGTGAGTACATGCTATGGCGTGCAACTCACGGGTGAAATGCTAGTTAATTAATACTATAACTTATTCTAGTGAGCAATCGGAATCTGCTATTTTACTTAATTCTGATTGAATTCGGACTTATCTCAAAAACCAAGTGTAAGAACATGGTGCTCAAGTAAGAAGTGATTATTGGTTTAAAAAACATGGATGATGAGTGGATCTTATAAGATTCTCATTAGTTGTGTGGAGGGTGATACATGAATGAATCGCATCCATACGAAATTAGAGAGAATCCGAGACAATATAGGAATGAGATTGTGTAGTTTAGAAGAGCTTGAAAGATTTGATATGTGTTACTCATATCAACATGACAGAACATCTTTTCCGAAACTCATTATAGGAAAACTTTAAAATTATGCTACCTCCGTCCCAAAACAATTGTCTCGTTTGAAAATGGCACTGATACCAATGTGAGTAGAGATAGAGAAAATTATTATTTTTTAGTGAGTGTGTATTAACTTTCCATTTTAGGAAACAGGACAATTGTTTGGGACAGACGAAAAAGAAAACAAGACAATTGTTTTGGAACGGAGGGAGCACATGTTTTACCTAGGGTAAAACAATGATAGCGATGACAAAATATATTAAGAAAGACTTGTATTATTTTGTAGGGGTCAACTATCAATCTTAAATTCAGACTAATTCTTTAATAAGTAACATAACTAACTTCGGGTAAGCTCATTTCAGGTATGCGATTGATTTTCACATTGCGGCTTTTATAATTCCTGTATAAAATCGGGTAATCACCCCTATCTCAAACACTCTTTGATCATATGCTTGCATCCATATCAACTCTAAATCTCACTTCTATCTAGCATGTGTTAGACTGTCGATAATTGACTTGTTTTGATAAACTAAATAGGAACTGTTTATTGAATTTACATTATGGAAAATTGTCTAATGTTGAATAGTGTTTCTCCCGACATCAGAGTAATTATAATATATATGCAGTGAAAATTTTCATATCAAACTTGTACTCACAAATTGGTCACAAGTTTGTGTTTCTGAAAATAGTTTGTCAGCGAGTAGAGATTTAAGTGTTCAGTTCGAATATACTTCAACACTAAAAAGTGTTGAGTTTCAAAACCCTTGCAGAAAAATAAAAAGTAGTAAAGAATAAGGATTAATAGAGGTTCGGACAACACGTCCTACGTCCTCTCTTCAGACCGTGGTCTGGAAATTCACTAAGCCTCCATTACTGAATGGTCTCACGATCTATCGCTAGCTAGTAGATGCCAGTATCTACTAGTTCACTAGCTCACTCATCCAGACCTTTGGTTTAAACTTAGAATGTGGGCACACCACGCAGCCTCCTCCTCCGAATGTCGAGAGTTTTATAGTTCCTCGCGAACTGTTGAACTGGTTGGCTAGACGCCTGTAATAATCACTGCTGGAGATCTGCAGTGGCTGCTGTATTTTTTCTTGGAGAGAAAAAACACCAAAGAGATAACTCGAGCTTAGAAGCTACAAGTCTCATGTTCAAGAGATGACACAGGGTAGGCTGAGAGTTAGCCTAGATGATAGAAACACTTCGAGTTTTCACTTGCGTAACGTATTGTTGCTTTTTTCAAGTTTCTATATTTTATCACTCTGAGTATCGTCCAATCTAATGCTTCTCTTTTCTGACGAGAGCAGGGCGCTTTCCTGAACTCCTGGACCTACTATGTCATTTTTGATATAAGATGTCGACACTCTACTTTTGTGTCAGAATAGCTCTGTCAGTCCGAGAAATCTAAACCGGTTCATGCTTCATTTGTCTTTAAGGAATCTCCATTCTTAAAGACTAATTTTTATGATTCCTCTGACTTATTCTCTTTGTCTCTTCGTGTGGTTAGAAACTGAACTTGTAAGATTGGAGATGATTCAGGCTAGTGTCTTTGATCAGTTTCTCTTAGTAATTAACATCAAACTGGAAGCTTGTCTCTTCTTCTTCACACGATCCAAATTGGGGTTTTGGATTTCCACCCAATTTGTCTTGATAAGCATTGTTAGTTTTATTATGACTCGATTTATTTTCTAACATGACTTTACAAGTTTATGCGAACTAATCTAATCTACTTCTAACTTGATGGATTCTATACATTCTTTTGATACGTAAAAACAATAATTAGATATGGATACTTTCTAAAAATGGTTTAAACCAGATAATAATGTTTTGAAGAAATTGTATTAATAACGACTAATGTAATACCCCGTGTGTAATTAGATCTTGTAGCAATTATCTGAGATTAATAAAGAGAATTATCCCCAATTTTTCGTATTTACTTTCGTGATTTTGATCTAGGAATTTAATTGTATTATTAAGATTTGAAGGAATTATTGAAAGATTATGAGGTGGAAATGAGATAAGCATATTAATTGGAATGAGGTTATTTTGTAGTGAGGAAAAGTAATTCATGGATTATGAATTATAAGAAATATGGGAAGTTTACTTGGAAAATTCATGTATATATACATGTATCAACATTTTATATATAATTATAAGGAGGATGTTTTAATTAGTATATATATAGCTATATTATATGGAGTGAAAATGGAATATGATCAAATATATAGAAGAATATTACCTCATTTTTATTTCATTCCTAGCAAATCTAGAGAGAGAAAGAGTAATTTGAGAGCATTTCCTCCACCCAAATCCTCCAAACCCGCCACCTTTCCGGCGACGCACCAACCAACTCCAGCCACCCCCGACCAAGCCGTCACCACCACCATGTAGCCCTTCCTCCGAGCTTCGATTCGAGCTAAGGCAACATCCGTGGAGTTGAGAATTGGCTGAGATACTGAGGAGAGAAGGTGAGTGAGTGGTCATGTTTGATTGTTTGGGTTTGGATTTGAATCTCGTTTATTTGGCAATAAGATTGAGTTTTGACGATTTGGACTTGTTCCTGTTGTTGTAGAGGTCGGAATTGTACCCTGAAACGAGAGGTTGACCTTCAGAAATCGCCGCCGCCGCCGTCAACTTGAGCTCTCCGGTGAGCTTCATTTTTTACTCCATTTTTTCGTGTTTAATCGATATTTTGAGGTGTTATTTGTGTTTTAGGATGTTCTAGGACCTCGATTATGTATTTGCATGATAGATCGGAGGTGTGGGGATGTGTTTTCGTCGAAGTTGCAAGTGCAGCCGCGAGGGAGTCGGAGAAGATGACCCTTGTCGATTGACACGGAGGTTGTTTGTCGATTGAGGGAATTCGAACACTCCTGTCAGTCGATAGGAGGTGTTTCGATCGACACAGGAGCTTTTGTCGAAGGAGGGTTGTTGAACACTCCTGTCGGTCGACAGGATGTGTTTCGATCGACAGGGACAAACGACAGAGGTATGTCGACAGGGAAGTTGTCGACCTGGGTGCTGTGTCGACATGGGTTGTGTGGACCGACACAGAAACCTATCGGTCGACACAGAGCTCTAAAAAGGGGAGAAACTTGATTCGTTTGTCCGATCTTAATTTATTTCAAGTATTGACTGAGTTATGGTTTATTAGATGGTTAGAAAGGCATGAATAGAATTATTAGAAATCGTTGAGTTATCATTGTCCTAGATTATCAATCCTAATTTGGATATCCCTGATCACTTGTAGGAAGTTGAAAGCAGAAGAAGATAAGCTCAACCTAGCAGGAAAGCATCTAGACCTTAAGTCAAACACCAGGTGGGAAAACTATTTTAGTACAAAAGCAAATGTATGTTTTCTTTTTGAAAGCGTGTGAAACTGTTTGGTTTTAAACTGAGATGCTATGCATGTTTTTGTGCTATTATATATGTCCTCTGTCCATTCCCATCGGCAGAGAGTTATACTAATGAGTTTGGAACCAGAATTTCATAATTGTGCTATAACTCTTTCAGTGAAGTGGGGTAAAAGCCCCCACGTTATTGTGAAGTGGGTGAATTTTCCCCACATGTTTATTGAAGTGAGGTGAAAAGCCCTCTCGTGTTTTCGGATCCAGTGATATTTTAAACGATCGGGTCTCAAAATGGATTGCTGAGACTAGTACACTTAGATGACAGTAGCTTGAGTGTGTTATGTATTCCTGACTGATCATCCTAACTTGGAAGCCGGCCAACTTCCAGTTACAACACTGATACAGATATGATAACATGTAAATAGCACGCGTGCAAAATAAAATGTTTTAGATAGCACGGTTTTTTTCAACAAAATCCCGTGTCTATCTGTGTGAGTTGCATAGCACTTCTCATATATAATGTATGTTTTCGGGCATGTTTCCCATTGGGTACATTAGTTCTCAGCCCCTCATATTATTTGTAAAATACACAGGTTGAGCGGCAAGGATGGGCGAGCAGGGGTGTAAACTGGCGATGCAAAGATGCTTTGAAGTTAATAGATCCTGAGATATGCATCTTCATATGCATATCTCCATCACGTTACACACACGCTGCTACACGCTCTGTTCATCCCTTCCCACTTTTGAATGATTAATTGTTGAATACTGGTTATCTAAAACTGACTCGAAGTACTTATTTCATATTATTTAAATTGTCATTTTCTTTTGTTTAAGTCTTCCGCTTTATTTTAAATTGAGAAAGTATTTGGGAAAACCTGAACATCAATGTAACACGGCCCCAAATTAGGGAAGGTCAGTTGGGGGCGTTACAGAGGTGGTATCAGAGCTAAGTTTTGAATTTTAACTAATTTTCAAAGTTTTTTGAAAACTTCGAGTCTTAGAAATGTCGGATTTGAAAGTCGTGTGAAGTATTCGCTCGTGTTTACACCTTACTCCATTTTGCGCCACCTAAGGTATGTTTTAAGGTTTTAAAAGTTTCCCCGCTTGCAATTTAAGTATGATTCGAGCAATTTGTGAAAACATTTGAACATTTCGAAAATGATTTTTGGAGTTGAAAGAAAATCGGTGTCATGTGGAATATGGAAGGAGTTGTTTTGAGTTGAATTGATTTCGTGTTAAGCCAGAGTGCTAACACTGATTGTTGATGAAGTGGTTTGAAAGTGTTTGAATTAAGGAAGCTTTTGATTGTGGAAGTTTGAGAATTTCTATAAGTTGAGAAAGTTTTGATATTTCAAGTTGAGAATTATTTTCATTCGGCACCTGTGAGGTGACCATTTTGAAAGTGTGGCTTGAAATGAATTGATTGATTCTTGAAAACTTTGCAAGCGTTTGAAAATTTTGGTGTTATGGCTATAGATGTGCTAGTTGTGCTTTGAGCTTTACGTGTAGTGTAATCTGGTGTTGAACTGAGGGCTAATTAGAAAGAATCGGGACTAACTGTTTGACTGTGGGCCTTAAAAATGCATTGACTTGGGATTGATGTTGTTGTGAATTGATGTTGTAAGGATGGAGTGAAACGAAACCTATGGTTATTAAACTTAGAAATTAAACCTTGCGTTGTGACTGGAAAATCCAGTAATTGGGTGGAGTGTGCAGAATGCACAAGGTTAGTCAGTGTTAAGCGTGCAGAATGCACAGAGAGCCTGGCAAGTATAGTCGAGACTCAGGTGATTGTGTTAGCGCGAGGATTAGTTAGACCCTCGACATGGTGTATCGGAGGCCAGTAGTTGTACCGAGACCCAGAGTTGTGTATGGTGACGTTATTTTAACTTTGGAACTGACCGTTATCGTTGTTGTTGTGATGGATGGACCCTAGGAGTGCGGCGTTTCATTTCAGGAGCCACCCACCATTCGAGGTAGACAATTTGGCCAACACGTTGATGGAGTACTGGAATTTCTGGAGGCAGACGAGAGGACAGGGCATTTCAGACGCTGAGGCTATGGAGAGGACTACGGAGTTGATGCCATCGAGGTGGACCAGTCGGACCCTGGAGCTAGTCAGAGTTCATCGTAACCAGCAGATGGGTACCCGAGGGAGTTTTCAGACATTCATGGCTGCACTCATTCAGGAGGCCGTTTTGGCCGAGGGTATATCATCGGCATCTTCGAGGAGTACCCAGGCATCGGCGACAGGTGAGGCACCATAGTTGAGGGCTAGACCTGCCTCATCTTCTTTGGTGCAGATGGTAGCGCCATCTGGGCACCAGTCTGGAGGATCTGTTGACCCCTTTTTCGACCCAGTGGGATCCTCAGGGTACGTTAATTATCAGGCAGCATTGAATCAGTCATCACCGCAATGGACTCCAGCTTCACCGCCTACACCATCTATTGCTCAGGTTGCACCTGTGCCTATACCCATGTCGTGTTCGAGAGTACGACCTACACCGAGTACACCCACAACAGCTTATGCGCCACCCCAGCCCGGATTATAGCAGGGAGGAGCTTATGATCCGTATGCTTGGTGTGACTTTTCCACAGCTTTAGTTCAGTATTCTCCGCCGTATCAGAGTCCGACTTTGCCTTTTGGATGTCATGATCCGCCAGCACCATCGGTTCAGCAGCCGAAGCAGGATGTTGGAGGGCCCAGGGGGCTAAGCCGGCACATGACTTCGGTTGGGACAGTGCTGAGATGTGGCCGAGGCCAACAGAGAGCGGGTATGAAGACATGTTTGGAGGCCATGGGACCATTCATGGCTACGGGACGAGACAGGCGCCGATTTGTTTATCTAGTGACATTGAGAGCAGCCGAGGCAGTAGGATGGTAGTTCAGGATAGGGGTAAGAGACAGATGAAGATGGAGGACGATGAGGAGGAGGATCCGTCTGAGGGATCCGAGTGAGAGATGTTGCGGATTTGATATTTGATTGTTTTGTACTTGGATTTGGACATCTTTACGATGCTTTTATTGTACTCTATTTACGTTTATGTTCAGAGAGAGAGACTGATATTTCATTGTTGTTGAACCTTGCTATTTCCTTGTATTGTATTTCCTTTGATATATCGGGACTTGTGGCATGTGAGACTTTGTTTGGATATTTAACGATTATATTGTTTGGGATTCCTTGGATTATGAATGTTGGTGTTGGTTGTTTAAAAGCTTTGAGTGAGTGTTGAATGGACAATATTGTTTAACGAATAAGGTGGATGCTATCTTGTGAGGATATTATGGAATTGCTAAATGGGTGTTGTTTTGCAGTGAAAAGAATATGGAATATATCGATCAAGGAAAGGGAAGAGGTTGTGGCTGAGGCAGAGGCCGTGGACGAGGCCGAGGTAGATGCCAGAGAGGCAGAGGCCGTGGGAGAGCTAACCCGCAGCCGGAGTATGAAAACCCAAACTGGGAGGAGGTCCCTATTAATCAAGGGTACGAGGAGTATGAAATCATATCAGATGAGGAGGGCGCAGCCGATCAACATGGTCAATTTCCACCGCCACACGGGAACGCACCTGAAATTCCTTCAATCAAGTGGGTGGAAACTTTGAGGAAGCAGCAACCTCCAATGTTTGATGGGATCGGAGGCCCAGCCGCTGCAGAAGACTGGGTGAGGGAGCTTGAAAAGATTTTCAAGCATATGAGATGTTCGGAGGCAGAGAAGATCAACTGTATGTCATACCAGTTGAAAGGGAAGACAGATAGATGGTGGGAGACCTACGTGAAGTCGGTCGCACCAGCAGAGAGGGATCATCTGAGTTGGGATAGGTTCATTGAAGCATTGTACGAGAAGTATATTCCGAAGCAATATCGGAAAGAAAGGGAGGTAGAGTTCTTACTGTTTGAGCAGGGAAAGTTATCAGTGGAGGAGTACGATACCAAATTTGGAGAGCTTCTCCAAATGGCGCCGCATCTGGCGGACACGCCACATAAGATGGCGGAGAAATTCAGGGATGACTTGTGCGAAGAGATGCGCACACAATTGGCAACAATGAAAGGTTTGAGCTACCAGGAGTTGTTGGGCCACGCTTTGGACATCGAGGCGTCCAAAAACAAGAAGAAGATGCCTGATTGGGAGGTTCAGGAGGTACAGGCCCCAGCTCCGATCCAAAAGAGGAAGTGGGAGGAGCCGCCGAGGTAGTTTGTACAGGGTCAGGGCAGTCAGAAGCGCCATGACCAGGGCCGACAACAGAACTTCCAGGGGAGGCATGACCAGCAGAACTTTCAGAGGCACAATCCTCAGCAGGCTCAGAGACGTGACCAAGCAGGCCCGCAGAACTGCCAGAGGTGTGGCAGAAGGCATACCAGAGGATGCCAGGGAAACGCAGTTAGATGTTATAACTGCGGAGGCTAGGGTCACTACGCCAACCTTTGCCCAACGCCGCAAGCTCAGGGTGGAAATCGCTAGAACTTTCAGAGACCTGCTAACCAGCAGCTAAGGGCGATTAGAGGTCACCGCCAGCCATGGAGAGGCAATGCCGGGAATAGAGGAGGAGGCCGGCAAGGCAATCAGGCTCCACCTAGGAACCAAGAGGGTAATCAGCAGGGTGGTGATGGACAGCAAAGGAGGGGCCGAGCCTACGCTTTGGATGGTAACCAGGATGATGGGAATTTGGCAGGTATGGGATGCATTAATGATATACCTGTTATGGTATTATTTGATATTGGAGCATCGCACACATTCATATCATCTGCATGTGTTGAAGCACTAGAACTTAAGGTAGAGAAAAATAGTCAAGACTTGAACGTAGCAATACCTTTAGGAGAAACCACTATTTCTACCTTAGTATGCCGAGACTTGAAAATCAAGTTGAACGAGAATGAGATTCAAGTGGCGGAGTTGAATGTACTGGATATTCAGGATGTAGATGTAATCCTAGGAATGGATTGGTTGTCGGAGAATAAGGCGATGATTTTATGTCGCGAGAGGAGGGTGATCATTCCTCAGCAAGGGAATGAAGAGTCAATTGTGCATGGGTTCCGAAAGAGGCAGAGAGTGCCTGTAATTTCAGCGATTCAAGCAACGAAGTTGTTGCGTAAGGCAGGGAATCAAGCCTTCTTAGTATACTTAGAAGGAGAAGAGAAACCAGAGCTGATAGTACAAGATGTGCTTATAGTGAGAGAGTTCGAGGACGTGTTTCCAAAGGAACTACCGGGGTTACCACCAGACAGACAGGTGGAATTCACAATTGATTTGGAACTGGGTGCGGCACCAATTTCTAAAGCGCCGTACCGCATGGCCCCGAAGGAGTTGCAAGAATTAAAGGTCCAGCTACAGGAACTGTTGGATATGGGATATAATAGGCCTAGCGTGTCACCATGGGGTGCACCGGTTCTATTCGTGAAGAAGAAGGATAGATCGATGCGTATGTGCATCGATTACAGAGAACTGAATAAGTTGACACTGAAGAACAGATACCCATTACCAAGGAACGATGATCTATTCGATCAGCTCAAGGGAGCAAAGGTATTTTCTAAGATCGATCTGCGATCGGGATATCACCAGCTAAAGATCATGAAAGAGGATATTCCAAAGACAACGTTCAGAACTAGATACGGTCACTACGAGTTCGTAGTAATGCCGTTTGGACTCACAAATGCGTCAACAGTGTTCATGGATTTAATGAATCGAGTATTTCATCCATATCTCAATAACTTCGTTCTGGTGTTTATCGACGACATTTTGATATACTCGAAGAGCGAAGTAGAACATGAGCAGCATTTGAGAACAGTGTTGCAGACCCTGAGAGATGAGAAGTTGTATGCAAATTCAGCAAGTGTGAATTTTGGTTAAGAGAAGTGACATTTTTGGGTCACATCGTTTCGGCAGACGGAATCAAAGTGGATCCAGCTAAGATTCAGACGGTGATGGACTGGAAATTGCCGACAATACCGAACTAGATTTGCAGTTTTCTGGGTTTAGCCGGTTATTACCGAAGATTCATTGAGGGCTTCTTAAAGATCGCGAAGCCGATGACTCAATTACTGCAGAAGGGTGTGAAATTCGTATGGTCAGAGGAGTGTGAAGAGAGCTTCCAGAAGTTGAAACAACTCTTAACAACCGCACCAGTCTTAGCAGTGCCAGAAGCAGATAAGAATTTTGAGGTTTACACTGATGCATCAAAGAATGGGCTAGGTTGTGTATTGATGCAGGACGGGAAGGTGATAGCTTATGCATCAAGGCAGTTAAGACCGCATGAGGTGAATTATCCGACTCATGATTTAGAGTTAGCGGCCGTAATCCATGCTCTAAAAATCAGGAGGCACTATCTCTACGGTGTGAAATGTGCCATATTCACGGATCATAAGAGTTTGAAGTACTTCTTCGAACAAAAGAATTTGAATATGTGGCAGAAGAGATGGTTAGAGCTCGTAAATGATTACGATTTGACGATAAATTATCACCAGGCAAGGTTAATTCAGTAGCTGATGCCTTGAGCAGGAAGGGAGAAGCTCAGCTAGGTTGTATGCTTACGAGAGAAGGCAAACTGATTAGAGAGTTTGAGAAACTCAGCCTTGAGGTAATATCGCCTTCGGGAAGGAAGAGGTGTGAAATGGCAGCGTTAAACGTGATGCCAGATTTAAGAGAGAGAGAGTTGTAGAGGCACAGAAAGGAGACGCAGAAATTGAGAAGTTGCGTCAGAAATTGAAGGTCAAGCCAGTGGGAGAGTATCGGGAGGCACCTGATAGTGCGTTATTGTTTAGAGACAGAATCTTGGTGCCGAGTAGTGAAGAGTTAAAGAATGAGATCTTGAGTGAGGCTCATGATACGTCGTATACCGCTCACCCAGGAAGTACTAAGATGTATCAAGATCTGAAAACCAAGTACTGGTGGGATGGTATGAAAAAGGATGTAGCCTTATACGTAGAAAAATGTTTGGTATGTCAGCAAGTTAAGGCGTTCCATCAACGGCCCTACGGGAAGTTGCAGCCGTTAGACATCCTTGAGTGGAAGTGGGAACATATCACCATGGATTTTGTGATTGGTTTGCCAAAGTCACAGAAAGGGAATACGGTGATATGGGTCATAGTGGATCGTCTGACGAAGAGTGCTCACTTTTTGCCAATCAGAGTGAACTATGGGTCAGACAAGTTGGCTCAGATATATGTCAGAGAGATAGTCAGACTGCACGGAGTGCCGAAATCTATTACGTTTGATAGAGATGCGAAGTTTACATCTCGTTTTTGGAGGAGCTTACAACAGGAGATGGGGACTCGCCTGAATTTCAGTACGACGTTTCACCCTCAATCAGATGGTCAAACCGAGAGAACAATCCAAACTCTCGAAGACATGCTAAGAACAGTGGTTTTGGATCGGGGAAGCAGTTGGGAGCCGATTTTGCCTTTGGTTGAATTTGCTTATAATAACAGTTATCAGGAAACAATCGGAATGGCTCCCTATGAAGCTCTGTATGGAAGGAAGTGTCGTTCACCACTTTATTGGGACGAGGTAGGAGAGCAAAAAGTTGTTGGACCGAACGCTGTGAATGAGATGATGGAGATAGTCCGACAGATCCGAGAGAGGATCAGAGAAGCTCAGAGTAGGCAGAAATCCTATGCTGACTCGAGGAGGACTGAGTTATGCTTTGAGGTGGGGGATAAGGTATTCCTCAAGGTTTCGCCTACCAGAGGAATAGTGCATTTTGGAGTGAAAGACAAACTGCGATCGCGCTATGTGGGACCTTACGAGATATTAGAGCGCATTGGTCCAGTAGCATACAGATTAGCACTACCCCCAAGCATGGGTAATATTCACAATGTGTTTCACGTGTCACAATTGAGAAAGTACGTTTATGATCCTAGGCACGTGATCCGCCAAGAAAAAGTTATTTTGAGTCCGAATTTACAGTATGAAGAGCGGCCGGAAGCTATCCTGGACCGTAAGATTCAAGAGCTCAGGAATAAGTTGATTCCGCTCGTGAAGGTGCTTTGGAGTCACCATGGGCGTGAGGAAGCGACCTGGGAGCTGGAAGACAAGATGAAAGAGAGATATCCCGAGCTTTTTGAAGCCTTGTAAATTTCGGGACGAAATTTTTATAAGGGTGAGGGGATGTAATACCCCGTGTGTAATTAGATCTTGTAGCAATTATCTGAGATTAATAAAGAGAATTATCCCCAATTTTTCGTATTTATTTTTGTGATTTCGATCTAGGAATTTAATTGTATTATTAAGATTTGAAGGAATTATTGAA
>JAPKLW010000055.1:558984-622773 GCA_026898455.1 Plectranthus barbatus | reverse complement strand
GAATGAGGTTATTTTGTAGTGAGGAAAAGTAATTCATGGATTATGAAATATAAGAAATATGGGAAGTTTACTTGGAAAATTCATGTATATATACATGTATCAACATTTTATATATAATTATAAGGAGGATGTTTTAATTAGTATATATATAGCTATATTATATGGAGTGAAAATGAAATATGATCAAATATATAGAAGAATATTACCTCATTTTTATTTCATTCCTTGCAAATCTAGAGAGAGAAAGAGTAATTTGAGAGCATTTCCTCCACCCAAACCCTCCAAACCCGCCACCTTTCCGGCGACGCACCGGCCACCCCCGACCAAGCCATCACCTCCACCGTGTAGCCCTTCCTCCGAGCTTCGATTCGAGCTAAGGCAGCATCCGTGGAGTTGAGAATCGGCTAAGATACTGAGGAGAGAAGGTGAGTGAGTGGTCATGTTTGATTGTTTGGGTTTGGATTTGAATCTCATTTATTTGGCAATAAGATTGAGTTTTGACGATTTGAACTTCTTCCTGTTGTTGTAGAGGTCGGAATTGAACCCTGAAACGAGAGGTTGACCGCCGGAAATCGCCGCCGCTGCCGTCAACTTGAGCTCTCCGGTGAGCTTCGTTTTTTACTCCAGTTTTCGTGTTTAATCGGTGTTTTGAGGTGTTATTTGTATTTTAGGATGTTCTAGGACCTCGATTATGTATTTGCATGTTAGATCGGAGGTGTGGGGATGTGTTTTCGTCGAAGTTGCAGGTTTAGCCGCGAGGGAGTCGGAGAAGATGACCCGTGTTGATCGACAGGGAAGTGTGTCGATCGACACAGAGGTTGTTTGTCGGTTGAGGGAATTCGAACACTCCTGTTGGTCGACAGGAGGTGTTTCGATCGACACAGGAGCTTTTGTCGAAGGAGGTTTGTCGAACACTCCTGTCGGTCAACAGGATGTGTTTCGATCGACAGGGACAAACAACAGAGGTATGTCGACAGGGAAGCTGTCAACCCGGGTGCTGTGTCGACATGGGTTGTGTCGACTGACACAGAAACCTGTCGGTCGACACAGAGCTCCAAAAAGGGGAGAAACTCGATTCGTTTGTCCGATCTTAATTTATTTCAAGTATTGACTGAGTTACGGTTTATTAGATGGTTAGAAAGGCATGAATATAATTATAAGAAATCGCTGAGTTATCATTGTCCTATATTATCAATCCTAATTTGGATATCCCTGATCACTTGTAGGAGGTTGAAAGCAGAAGAGGATAAGCTCAACCTAGCAGGAAAGCATCTAGACCTTAAGTCAAACACCAGGTGGGAAAACTATTTCAGTACCAAAGCAAATGTATGTTTTCTTTTCGAAAACGTGTGAAACTGTTTTGTTTTAAACTGAGATGCTATGCATGTTTTTGTGCTATTATATATGTCCTATGTCGATTCCCATCGGCAGAGAGTTATACTAATGAGTTTGGAACCAGAATTTCATAACTGTGCTATAACTCATTCAGTGAAGTGGGGTAAAAGCCCCCATGTTATTGTGAAGTGGGTGAATTGTCCCCACATGTTTATTGAAGTGAGGTGAAAAGCCCTCTCGTGTTTTCGGATCCAGTGATATTTTAAACGATTGGGTCTCAAAATGGATTGCTGAGACTAGTGCACTTAGATGACAGTAGGTTGAGTGTGTTATGCATTCCTGACTGATCATCGTAACTTGGAAGCCGGCCAACTTCCAGTTACAACACTGATACAGATATGATAACATGTAAATAGCACGCGTGCAAAATAAAATATTTTAGATAGCACGGTTCTTTTCAACAAAACCCCGTGTCTATCTGTGTGAGTTGCATAACACTTCTCATATATAATGTATGTTTTCGGGCATGTTTTTCATTGGGTACATTAGTACTCAGCCTCTCGTATTATTTCTAAAATACGCAGGTTGAGCGGCAAGGATGGGCGAGTAGGGGTGTAAACTAGCGATGCAAAGATGTTTTGAAGTTAATAGATCCTGAGATATGCATCTTCATATGCATATCTCCATCACGTTACACACACGCTGCTACACGCTCTGTTCATCCATTTCCACTTTTGAATGATTAATTGTTGAATACTGGTTATCTAAAACTGACTCGAAGTACTTATTTCATATTATTTAAATTGTCATTTTCTTTTGTTTAAGTCTTCCGCTTTATTTTAAATTGAGAAAGTATTTGAGAAAACCTGAACATCAATGTAACGCAGCCCCAAATTAGGGAAGGTCAATTGGGGGCGTTACAACTAATGTGATGTAGAAATTTTATTCACATTAGCATTGTCATTTCTAACAATAATGTATAATCATTAGTCTATTTTTACCCATATTTGTTAATGATGTATTTACGTCATATGTAGTCGTGGCTTATGTAACATTTTGAGAATAAAAAATTATTATGATTTTAGTAGCAAAATATTATTGTAATTTTTCAATTTATTTCTATAATATAAGATTGTAGAATTAGATAGATGGTAACATATATTTTTTAAATGCATTTATTAAACTGTATAACCCTAAATGTCGTTGAAGAACTTCAAATTTATAACTTCCTGATCATAAGTAAGAATTGACTTTTGTTAATAATTTTGGTTAACATTATCATCGGTGCAATTATAAAAATCAGTTATTTACTAAATAGAGTCCATTAAATTATCACTAGTATTTCTCCCGTGCGTTGCACAAAATTATTAGATTTACATATTGTTAATAATAATAATTATATCAAACGTACGTTTTCACTATGACGTAATAATGTACGCTTTATATTTTTAAAATAAAATAAAAAGTTATAATTTAAATTAAATAAAAAATCAATTTAGTGTTCCCACTTTTATATTTTTTAACATATAAATAATACTATATAATTAACATAAAAAAATAAACTAATATACTCACATTTATATATTGTATAATTATTAATATTATTAAATATTACTATCTTATTGATATTTGAGAATTTTAATTTTACAATAATTTTGCTAGATCAATATCATCCAATTTTGTATGTTATTATATAAAATTTAGTTATAGCTTGATTATCAAAACTATATAAATTATTGATAAAAATAAAATATTTTGTTGATAATTAATGGTTATAGTTGTTTATTATTATAGAATATATAAGTTAAAAATAAAATTGTCTATCTTTATAGTATAAAATAAATTGTGATTAGTATTAATTTAACAATTATTTAATTAATCATGATGTATTAAAATAATATAAAATATATTTTTTACGGAATAATCGTTCCCGCCTTTTTAAATTGTAACCACTTTTTTGCTTTAGTATATTTATAGATAAGTAACATTATAGGCTTAGTGCGTTAGCGAAAGAAATGGTATTAGAGACTTAGTGTTCTTTTTTTCTAATATATAAGTTATAGCAGGAATTACACATATTAAAATTATGTTTAATAACACATATACTTTAAAAATCACAATAATTTATAATATTATTATTTTAGAACTATTCCCTTAGTAAAATATGGAGAGAGAAACAGGAGTAGAAATCTAAGAATAGAGAAAATCTATAAAAAGCGTAGTGAGCCCACACTCACATGGCCTTCTTAACCACTCCTATCAACTCTATTCAATTATTTTCTTCTTCATCTCAACAAATTAAAAGCACAATCACTCATCCAAACTTGCAAGAAAAGTTGATGGGAAATTGCGTCGAGGCATTCAGAAACAGCCCATCGACAGAGAAGAACCACAATGAAGAAGAAGAAGAAAGAGAAGTGGTGGTTGAATCGGGAGAGAAGAGCAAGGTGAGAATAAAGATTGTGTTGAGGAAAGAGGAAGTGGAATGGCTGATGTGTGAGCTGCAACAATCACAAAGTAAGAAAATAGAGGAGATTTTGTGTGAGATTCAGACAAGTAGAGAGAAAACCAGTGTGGCTTGGAAGCCTTCTTTGGATAGCATTTTGGAGAGCCCGGAGCTCCCTCATCGGATGCTTAGATAGATCTCTCTCTCTCTCACATATGCATGCTTCGGGTGCTGTTTTTGTATCTTTGTAGTTCACTTCAATCTCGATCTTCTCTTTTGTTTAGTAATGGTATTGTTGGAGACCCAAACTCCGACATTAGCACGATATATATTATTCGTTTTTGGGTTGAAGTTCCGCGATTTTCCTTTTGCAAATTTCCATCTAAAAAGGTCTTATACTAATAGAGTTAAAAATTCCCACTTAGACGTTAGGCGGTACCCAACCGGACCGATTATCCTCTAGTCTCTGTGTCTAATCGATTTAGCGAGTAATCGACGCTTTGGTACTGCCTAGGCCTCCTAATCCGTCTAGGTGCCGATTAGGTGGCCGACCAAGCTCGTTACGCGCCACTTAGGTGGCCGACTATGCATGCTGCGTGCCACTTAATCAGTTCAGGCAGCATATTTTTTATATATTTTTTTAAAAATAATCAAATTTTATATAATCTTACTTTTTATTTATTGATAAATATATATTGTAATTATTAAATATTAAAATTAACTTACCGATTAACTACCGCCTAAAAAACGCTTAGGCTCTGCCTAAATCGCATAGGCGTTAGGTTCTACCTGAGCGTCCGACTAGTGCCTAACAATTTTTACAACCATTTAGATAGAGACTCTCATATATAAAGAACTCCTTCATTCTATTCTTGATGTAGGATTGAGTTTGCCAATACCCAATTATTCTCCCTTTAAATTTAATGACCACGAGTTTTGTGGCCACCATCGAGTGATCCAATTGCATCGGTATACTCGTGACCTCCCTCGAGTGATCCAATCGCATTGATATACCGAGTCCTATTAAGGACCTCTCACATACACACTGCAGTCCATCATCATAATATCATATTAATGTTGGAATTTCGATTCCCAACAAATATATTTCTTTCGTTTATTTGCAGCAGTAAATTCTGAAAACAAGCACGAAAGGGGGGTATTTATGAATTATTTGGTGCTAAGCGTGTTAGACACACGAACTCTAAATTCTTTTAAAGAAGAAACTAAAATTCATATAATGTTATATATTTTTTTTAATAATATTTCTATACTTAAGATAATAAAAGATATATAGAAATAAGATAGCAGAATAGAGTTGGACTCTATTCAACTTTTGAATAAATGTTTGATGAATTTTACAACCATAATTGCTATTTTCAAACAAGAATTTTAAAAAAAAGAATATGGCTTCTAATCTTTTTGGAGTTTTAAGCGCGCGGGATAAATCATTTACTCCTATATTGTATTTCTTCTTTTACTCCATTATTTTATTTATTATTTATAAGAATATTTAATATATAAAAAAATGAAGTTACATAACATACTCTAATTAAGATTTAAGAATTCAAATTACGAAATAATACATTTTTATAATAAAATACTAACTAAGAAATGAAAATCGAACGCAACTAATCAACTTTTTTTAAATTTATAAAATTAATTTAAAATACAAGATACTGAGATGAGTAAAAATATTAAAAATAAATAAATAGATTTATAATGAAAAGGGGGTGAAGTATACCTTAAACAAATAAGTCCGAAGTTATTTTGTCCTACTTGACGGTGTGAATAAATAACTATTGAGATCTACCAAACTTTGGAAATAATTAAAGGGGAATTTATTAACGCCATGTTGGAATTAATTATTTGATCTTTGATTTTTTTTTATTATATTTTAATTTCATATTTTACTAGTCTTTGTCATGCAGCATAATAACGTCCAATAATAGTAAAGTTCGAAGATTCAGAAATTATTGGGAAAAAAATGAAATAATGACAGCTTAACGTTCCAAAAAGTTATTTGAAAACTAAAGATGATCCCAACCCCAAGTGATAGGAAAATCAGGGTCGAGTTTTGAACAGTTTCAATTAATATTGTTATTCGATTTTTTTAATAAGTTAATTAGATATATGTTAAGATTTTTGTCATAGAAATTTTTCCTTACTTTTTGTGTTTTGGTGGGTCAAAGAATGTAAGTAATCTTAGTCAGTTTTTCAGTTTCTAGAATTCTAAATTGTAATCCTTGTATATGATCGATCGAGTTGTAATAGAACTTAGGCTGAAGTCCGAGTAAAGGTGAATGCTCGAGAACTGACTACCTGCACGACTTGAAACTTGGTTTTCACCAAGTATAGCCTTAACCGAAACTGAGTTGGAGCACTCAGTATAAGGTTTTCCATACTGATCGGGAGAAATCAGTATGAGGGTGTTTTCCATACTGACTGTGGAATAATCAGTATGAGAGTCTACCATACTGACTATGGGAGTCAGTATGAGGGCTAAGTTATACTGACCTTGGGAAGTCAGTATAAGAGCCTCTACCTTTAAAGCACGAGCTAATGATATCGAAGTTCGGTCAGACTTAAGCATTTACATGCCCAGTGAAAGTCAGTACGAGGTTATCCAAACTTGGATCCCTCAGACTGAAACTTAGTTAGACATAAAGTTAGTGTATAGTACACTGACGCAGCAGAACAGAGCATAAAACAGACCTACGACATGGGCTACGATTGGACAATATCTTCCATGAGTCTAACGTCTGGATTTATGTGTCTAACGGGCAGAAATTCAAAATGTCGGAGGAAATCCTCTACAAAAAGGTCTACCCTTCAACCTTAAACGGATACGAAATCTGAAAGTCTTCGCACGACAAAGGGCATTCTGCTAAGCCATCTGTTTGCTAAAATTCTTTGAGTTTCCGTGTTTCTTAACACGAGACTTGAGTCTTCTTCGACTCAAGTAATACTCCATGTTATCTTCTCCTAGCACGAGACTGAAGCTTTCCTTTGGTGAATATATACAGTCAGTTTTCTAGTCTGGGATACTGATTCTCACGGGTGTATGTCAACCAACTGAGTTCTAGGAAGAACGGTAAACATCCAACCACCGAGAAGAAGGTTGCGGGGTGCCATCCTCACTTCAACCTGAAGACTAAGTCCGCAAGGAGTTCATAGACGAGTGCCACAACTGATAGAAGGACGGAGTTGCCGACGGGCTGTGTAGAGATCGTAAGGAGACTTGTACTTACTTAGTGAATTATCCAGACTTTGGGTCTGAAGAGTGGATGTAGGATATTGAGATTCGAACCACTATAAATCTTGTGTGATCTTTACTGTTTTACTTATATTTCTGCTCTGTTTTTGTTTCACAAATTGACTATTGAAACCTTTAATGCATGTCCAAGTATTGAAGTGTATACTCTGTGAAACTGACTAAATAAGTACAGACCTAAGCTTAAGTCTTATACACACTAAACTGACTATACTCTGTTTTATCCGAACAAGTGCAAGTGCTTTGTTTATTATTACTTCCGCTGCATACTCAAACCTTCCACTGCACGTATTTGTACTCCGATTTTGGGACCAACGACATATATTTAAAAAAAGGTATATTTATTAATATAATTATTATATTTAGTACTACAATCATATTCATGTTTAATAAAAATAAATTTTAGATTTTAGATTAATCACATCACATGGATGAATATAGTGTATAATGTAAGAGCAAGGTGTCAACAAATAATAAAGATGGAGCATTTCAAGTATTATCTCTATGGGGATTGGACAAAGAAATTGCACAAACTAGTTTACTTAACAGGTAATCCTATATGTAGCTATAATTATTCTAAATATAAACTAATTTTTTTAAAAAAAAATTAAATTATTGTGTAATATTACAAGTTCGCCATTATAGGCTCCAAATTAAATTATCAATTACAAAATTAAAAAACAAACTTAAAATCATATAACCCTATCAACAAAAAGATAATCACACATTCGTATCAAGAAAAAGATAATTATGCACTACCAAAATTTTTGGTTTTTGCGACGGGAAAATTGGTTGCAAATCGGTCACAAACTGCTATTTTGCGATCGATTTGCGACCAATTTTTCCCGTCGCAAATACCTTCGTCGCAAAAAAATTTGCAACCAATCCGTCGCAAATTTTTGCGACGGGTTTGCGATCAAATTTTCCGTCGCAAAAGTTTTGCGATGGAATTTTTTGGTCGCAAATCCGTCACAAATTAATTTCCTTCAAAAACTTAATTTGCATCCAAAGGGATTCGAACTCGACACCTCTAGCATGCGAGTTGCGCGCGTTATCGCTGAACCAAACACACATATCATTTAAAATATGTACTAAAAAAATATATATTTAAAAATAGAGAATTCTGCAATGGATTTGCGACGGAATTTCTCGTCGCTAAAGTTTGCGACGGGAAATTGGTCGCAATTCGGTCGCAAAATTTAAAATTTAATTCCATCACAATTCCGTCGTTAGTCTGTCACTAATTCGCGACCCTTTTTTTTTTTGTCGCGAATCCGTCGCAAATTTCCAATTTTTTTTGTAGTGATGTATCCTTCTCCGTTTCTACCCAAATTCATCGTTGTAGGTCAGCCTTTTTGACACCCAAGTCGTTTGTAGTCTTCTTCGTTTTCTAGGCACGATTTTTGTGCAGGAGTATTGTTATTCTCGACTATAGATGTGGTAGAATATAAAGATGATGAAAGTTATGCAATAGATTATTATGTTTCTAGGTAATTTCTACCTACTAATTTTTGCTTTTGATTTTGTGCTAATTAGGCTTGCCCCTTATACTTTTGAGATTCACTTACATTTGATTAATGAAGATACGAGATACAGATTTTGTAGTTTTGTGTTGCTCGCATAGAAAAAAATGCTGAAGAATTTTGTACTTTAGTGACTTATTATTACTAATTCAACTTTCTAATTTTTAGGGCGTGTTAATGGGGATCAAGACATAGCATTGAATGACTTGAGAAGCATGCCAAGTGGACCTAGCGTTTTGTTCCAGTCAAAGGCGATCGAATGTTATTAGACAAAATTGCTCAATATGAAAAACATTAGCTCAATCATTTGTTATTTTTTAATAATGATATTTACTCAAACTCACACACTTTAATATCCTAAAAAAACACGAACATTCATTTGTTATTTTAACTCCCGTTTTTGTTGTAGTTTTGAATTAATTTTTCTCCTTCCATTTTCTT
The DNA here is from genome assembly GCA_026898455.1 of Plectranthus barbatus. NCBI lineage: Eukaryota > Viridiplantae > Streptophyta > Magnoliopsida > Lamiales > Lamiaceae > Plectranthus > Plectranthus barbatus. Next base: position 613,757 of record JAPKLW010000055.1, on the reverse strand, counting down.
CTACTTAATTTTTCGATTATAAATTGTAACATTATTTTTATTATCTGTATCAAATTATTTGAAATGTAACAAGAATAATTGTGTATAGGTAGTCAAAAAGTTTTCTTATTGTATCTGAGGGTTGTTGCGCTTTGTAATTTATGAAATTTCATTGAATATTGAAGTATTGTAATCTTGTAAGAAAGAGCTTCAGACAAGGTAGATGATCATTTAGTTGTTTTCAATAATATGGTTTTGTACAAATCCATATTAAGTGATGTTGGAAATTTATGTTAGAAATTCTCTTATCTTTTTTATGTTTTGATGTATCAAACATATATAGAATCCAATTTAGGAAGTGTCTCTAGATTAGTTTAGTCGATAAAAACATGTAATGTACACTTAAGATGCTTATCGAGTTGTAAAAAAGTTGATCAAGACAAACTGGGTTTGCGATCGAAGCCACCAGTTTGATCATCGTGAAGACAAGAAGAGACTCAGACTTAGGCATGAACTGTCAGACTAACTATCACTTCAACCTGAAGCTTATCACTCAGATAAACTGGTAGATATCACCAGCTTGGATAATTATCAGTTTATCAAGTCGAGTTTCATCTCACGAGTAGAGACAAAGAAGATAGGCCAGAGGAATCGCAAAGACTCAGACTTAAGGAAAACGAGATTCCTTAAAGTCCGAAATTCAAATATCCAGTTTAGGATTCCTCAGACACGTGAGCCGTTCTGACACACTACAGGATGTCAACACCCTGTGTCAGGAAAGGACAAAGTAGGTAGAGCAGAACATGAAAAGGCACCTATCTCCATCAGATTAGAGACCCAACGGATAGTTCAAAATTCGGATTGTCTATAAACGACTCCTTTTTCAAACCCTTCCTTGCTTCGTCTATAGATACACCAAAGAAATCTCAAGGAAAGGGTTACGCACAGACACATTACGAAACAAAGACAATTACAGTCACAAGACAAGTAGAACGAACATATGAAGGTTCAAAGCTCACTAGTAGTAATCGTATTCTCAAAACATAAACTCTCAGAGTTCACTTTTCCTGCTTGAGGCTATTTATAATAGCTTACCGTGTTCTAATTCTGGACACGAGACTCATAGCTTCTCAGCTTAAGTGTTATTATTGGTGCTCTTTCTCTTTGAGAAAGATCACAACAGTTGCAGCTATCTCCAAGATGTGACTATCACGGGAGTGTTGCCACAAGTTCAAAGAGTTATGGGAAGAACTGAAAAGCTCCCAACTTTCAGAGAAGGAGGCTGCATGGTGTGCCCACACTCCCTATCTGAGTGCTGGAGGAGGACGAGACCCTGGGTGAGTGAACAGGTGGATTGGTGGACACGAGCATTCACCAGCTTGTCATAGATCATGATGACAGATTTTAATCCTAAATATAGTGTATTCTGGGCTGTTTCTTGAAGATAAGGCGTAAGACAGTTGTCCAAACCTCTATGAATTCTTGTGATTTTTACTGCTTTGATTATTTCAGCAAGAATTTTTAAAACCCAACACTATCTTGTATTGGAGTATATCCGAACTTGACTCTAATCAAACTCGCAAACAAATAAGTTTTTCAAAGGACCTAACTTGTTGAGAACACCAGTTTCAATTTGCAAGAACTCGCTCTTAATCTTCCACAACACATATCTGACTAACTCTGATTTCGGAATTGATAAGCTCATATTTCTACTCACTTATTGCATTGTTTTCTTATTTCTTTTATACATTTTAGTTTATTTTCATTAATAAAATGATCATGAGTATAGTTTAGAGGGTATTACACTTGTGGTACTAAGTTTTGTAGGAAAATATGTCAAACCAGGGCAAAGTTGATGAAAAGATAAAGAAATCCGCCACCAAAGAGTTTGTTTCGATCGAAGTGCAAGGAAATCGACCAACACCATGTCGGTCAACATGGAATGGATTGATGCACGATAGTTTCAACCACGTGGTCAATTTGAAATGGAAAGATGTGTGTCAACCGACGCAACATTCATGTCAGTCGACGCGAGTTATTCTCGAGAAGGAAACTGACAAGTCGAGTTGTGGGCGAGATTTGAGACAAAAATTACAAAATATCACCAACTCCTGCAGTTCAAGACCTCAAGACCTACTTCTATATAAACTCATGTTTAGAATCCAGTTGAGAGTCCTGATTTTAATCTTTAATTTTCAGTTTTCTTAAGTTTTCAAGAGCTGGAACAAAATCTTTATTTTTCTGTACCTTTATTTTCCACTAAGTTTAATTTAATGCAATCTTTCATTTCTGTTTCAATGTTTGCTTTCAGTATGCTAGGCTAAACCTTTATAAGATTCTAAGGTTTCTCAATTTGTGATTGTTGGTCCCCGATCAGAGTGTTTATATATGCAGCGGAAGTATTAATCATGTCTTGCACTTATCTTGCTAAAGTCACGACTTAGCAAGTGTTTATCAAATGTGTTTAAGCTCCAATATTCGTTAATTTAATTGCAGAATATACTACAACACTTGAAGTGTTGAGTTTCAAATATGCGCACACACGATATAACGAAATAAAGCAGTAAAGAACACAAAGATTTATAGTGGTTCGAACAAATGTTCTACATCCACTCTTCAGTCCTCTGAGTGAAAATTCAGTATTCGATTGATTACAAGGTCAGGCTTGATCTCTAACATTGAGCAGCTCCTCCGTCTGGTTAGCGCGCACCTTCAAGCACCTCGGTCTTCAATCTTCACCTCGTCGCTCCTTAGAGTGAGGACAAACCTCCCTTCTCCTTAGACATCGACTATTGAGAGTTTTATAGTTCTTCCGAGAACCTATCCTTGTGTTTGGCAATAATCACGATTGCACAGCAAGGTGACTGCTAGATTTTTTCTAGGATAGAAAGAATCCCAAAATCAACCTGAGAAGTTATACTTAAGAGGTCTCGAGCTTCAAGTATGAAAGTTTGTGAAAAGCTTCTATCAAGTACAAGCTTGGATGAGTTCGCGTGAGTTTGAGAGTTTCTGGATCTTCTCTTGTTATCTCTGTTAATAAAATTTCGCGAACCTTTGAATCATTTTTGGATGACACCTATTTATAGGCAAAGATTCAAACGGCTATTTGAATCTAATCCGTTAGACTCAAAGGGATTGCTCGCCAATCTCTGTTCTTCCTTTTTCTGCAACACACAGTGACTCTTCAAGTCGCCATCATCTCTAATTGGCATAGCTTCTATTCGTAGCCGTCTTTGTCAGAACGGATCTTTTAGTTTGAACTTCAAACCTCCGTTGTGTCTGTTGATTATTCTTTGATATGTGCGTAAAATGAATTTTATTTCGATGTTTGTGCATGCATATTTTTGTTCATTTTACTCTCATATCATATGCTTTTGGCTTCTTTTTGTTGTGTTTTCGTGTTTTATGTGTTTCGGATGGTGTAGGATAAGTTTTGGGCATAATTCAGTATTTTCGGCTAAGTTTCGGAGGAAATCACCCGATCCGAGAGTCAAAGGATGTGAGGATCGACCAAGAGGGCAGAAAAAGCACCAGGATGGATTTCAGAGGTAAATCTCGGTCGATCCATTCTTGGATCGATCGATCTGAGCAGTTCAGAGGCCAGGCTCGACCGACCCTGCAGAGATCGGCCGATCTGGGTACTTCAGAGGCATATCCCGGGCGATTAGAGAGATTCTCTCTACACTTCCATCTTCCATCACCTTCCAAACCTAATCCAATTTGTCAAAGAGCTAATCCAACCTCACTTGGTGAAGATTTGAAGAATCCAAGGGTAGATCAAGATCAAGATACTCAATTTGGGGAAGAAATATCTTTAGATCTATCAATTGTAATGGTCTGTTTTCAATTCAAAATTGTAATGATCCAATTGATAGGTATGGTGTTCTAAACTTCTTTTGGATGTTGATTTGAATAAAGATATGTGATGATTAGGTTGAATTGTGCATGTTTACCTCCCTCTATGAGATTGATGCTAGATCTTAGTCCTATTCACCTAGGTGTAGGTAAGGAGCCAATTTAGGTGATAATTGACGTTAATATTGCAGCCAATACGCAGATAGGAGCGTCGTGATTAGCATGTTTTCTTGTGTTCCTCGATCCAATCCCTGTGCGGAGGAAGGGCATAGGATGAAGATTTATGTGCCATAGGGAGTGAGTTAGAAGCCAATAACGTAGCGGTTTGAGGTTCCTAATGTCATCTACGGTCAATTCGTCGTGATAGGGGGTTGGCTAGAATAGTGTAATAGTCCATCCATTTAGGGATTAAATCGTGTTTGCATCTAAGTTCAACTTAATTGGAGCACATCCACATTCTTATCAACATCCTTTCTATCCCTCTTGAATATTTGTGAATCTTGTTCTACCAAGCTTTAGAAGGTTTGGAAATATTGTTTTCGATTACAAATTGATGAATGATGTTTTGTGGTTATTGTTTTAAAATTGTTCTAGTTTAGTTTACATACAAGCCTAGATTGTTCGAATACAACTCAACGAATTTTGATTTTCCTAGCTATAAAAGTCCACACGATTAGATAGTTTTCCATAGGGCGAAACGAGTTAGGAACCTGGATTGATTTTGGCACCGTTATTGGGGAACTTAATTAGTAGGTCTTTGGATATTGTTGAAAGTGTGGATATTGTAGGCTAGGTGTTTGTTAAATTGTCTCTTTGATTGTTAGATATTGTTTGTTATTAGTTTTTACCTTGTTGTTGGATTTGTTTTTTTTTTGTTTGAGATTTGTTTTGTGGAATTGTAGGTGGTTTATGTTAACGAGATCAAAAGCTCGTTTGATTGAAGAACAAAAAGTTCAGAAAAGGTGTGAAGGGATAGAAGTTGAATTTGAAATGGAGAACCGGCAAGATACGGGAAGGATTGATGAGTTGGAGAGATAATTGGAACTCATGAGGGATATAATGAATTAAAGAAATGAACCGAGAAGGCCACTACAAAACCTATTTAGACCACAAGGGGAGCAAGCAATCGGTGGGTTCCGCTTGGGAGTGAACGCTACTCAATTCGAGATTAAGCTGCAGTTGGTCCAAATGATCCAGAATAATCAGTTTGGGGGATATGCTACGGAAGATCCGAATGTTCATATCTCAAGATTTTTGGAGATAACGAATACAATTAAGATCAATCAAGTGCTACAGGACCAAATTAAGTTGAGGTTGTTTTCTTTCTCCCTGCGTGATGGTGCTAGACATTGGTTTGAGGGGCTCGATAAATCAAACATAGACACATGGGAGGAATTACGTGATAATTTTTTTGTTTAAGTTCTTTCCTCCTAGTCTCACATTGAAGAGGCGAGCTGATATAACCTCATTTGGCCAGCGGTATGATGAACCGCTATATGAGGCATGAGACCGGTTTCAGGATCTACTCCAGAAGTGTCCAAGGCATGGGCTCTCACGGAGTCAACAAATCTGCCAGTTCTATGGGGGTTTGAACTATGATACGAAGATTATGATGGATGCCTCATTGGGAGGTGCTTTCCTAGATCAAGAGGAAGACGAAGCTTGGAGGACAATCGAAAAAATGTCGGAGAATAGCTATCATTGGCCAAAAGAGAGGAAAGATTACCAGTTGGTCAAGACGGTAAATGAGACAAAGGAAAGTGAGGAGTTAAAAGAGGAGATCGCTATGATGCAAAAGAAGCTTGATGCATTGTCTACCTCGGGTGGTAGAAGGGATGATTTAATGATGATGAAGTATGAAGAAGGATTCCCGGAGAACGTGAATTTTGTAAACCAAAGAATGGGGTACAACAACATGCGACTGATAAGTTCATTATTTTACTCACTTATCTATATTATTTTCTACTATTTTATGTAGTTTTAGAGAGTTTATATATATATTTTATGCATGAGTCTATATTAGGTGGTATTATGCGTGCTTTGGTGTGTTTCTACAGGTTTTAGGCCAAATTCACTGGAAAACAATTCTGAAAGCAGTGACGTGCAAGAGTAGAAGTGAAGAGTTCTTCCACATGAGGAATTCGGGCTATTACCGCATGGCAATGGATAGATCTACAAGTTAGCTTTCCAACGCAACTGGAATTAGGTCAATCAGAGTTCGGGAGAGGAAGTTATGGCCAAAACCGTGAGACCGCGTAGAAGGGGTGAGAAACGACTAAGCCTGGAAGTTGAAGGATGATAAGTTAGTATTTTTACCAACTTATCTCGTTGTTCTTTGACTAATTGGGTGATATTTAGATTGTTTTACGTGTCTTTTTCTGCATGGATTGGCTTTTGTGCTCGTAATGTCATGATTGATGAATTGTGCAGGTTTTAAGTCGAAAATAGGGAAGAATCAGAAGGATGCTCGAAGTCCCAGGTCCACGTCGATTGACGTCCAAGGTACGTCGATTGATGCAGATGTTTAGAGGATGATCGACGAGAGATCGATGCAAGACCGCGAAGACCAGGTCCACATCAATCGATGCAGGTCATTCAAGGGCGTCGATCGATGCGAGTTTCTCCGTCGATCAACGCGACGTCGGGAAATCCTAATCTGATCCTGATTTGAAGATTTAGACATATCTAATTCCAGATACTGTTTGATACATTTATCACTACTATATAAGGCCATGTAAAATTCGATTTTTAGTGTGAAGAACTTAGGAGAATTTTAGAGTTGAAGATTTTAGAAGAGTTCCAAGAGTTTTATGTTTTATGATTCAAGACAAGTTTTTGTGGGAAGATATCTACACCCAGTTTTTATGCAATTCATGTTTTTCTTTATCTCTAATGATTCTATTCATAAATATGTGTAACTAAATTCCTTCTCAGATTCTAGGGTTTCGAACTATCAATGTATACATGTCTGATTAATTGAATTATTTTCCCTTTCCCATCGTAGTTTGTGAAATCTGTTCTTATTCATAATCTTGAGTTTGCTGGCCACATATTAGGATTAATTAGTTGAGAACTTGAGACGTAACTGTAATAGTTTTCAATGGAAAGAGTTTTCACAATATAATTTGATTTCTTGTCTGAGCAGAAGGAGATAGATTATAGGAATAAATCTGTGGATTTTTGGAGTTAGTTAATTCATCTTAAGACCGAGCGGAGATAGATAATTGACTAATCTACTTTATGAATTGTCCAATAAAGAAGTTCATAATACCTTTCTGATGTTTCACTTCGAACAGGAATTAAATTGGGAATTAATCAATTCATTCATACATGTCATACTTGATTGGTAGATATCCCTCGAATCTGTACTTCTCATACCTGCTTTCATCAAAAGTCTTTTATTTTCCTGTTTAATTTTAATTTGCAAAATTAGTTTGAAACAAAACCCAAAGTTTATTTTCTTTCCTAACCAGTGTTTTGAGAACTTATGTTTTAGTATTTAAGATTTTTCGTTATTTCTTCCCCATGGGATTCGATAATTTATTTGCCGCTTTATTATTAGCTTAGCTAAGTCACTGATAAAATAATTCTGCGATCAAAGGACCATATCGATCGACGTGGAATCCATGTCGATCGACGTGAATGTTATATATCGATCGACGTAGAAGCCACGTCGATCGACACGAATTTGCTGGCACAAAAATTCGATTAAACTCGAATTATATCATATCTTTAGCCCTAGATTTGATAGGATACACATCCATATCTATAAATATCCTAGTAATTTTGCCTTTTTCAAAAAGCAATCATTATCTTAACATCCAGTATTCAGTTTTAAGAGTTTTGAGAGTTGGGAAACACGAAACCCTTTTATTTTCTTGTAAGTTCTTTACTTTTATGCAATTTAATATGTTTTCTTTTGGATTTCTATCTGCGATGAGTGGCTAGAAACCCTAGCGGGTTCTAGGCCAATGAATGATTGATCTTGAATGCATGTTTAATTAATTAACTCAAACTGCTTGGTTTTGAATTCCTGTTTGAATTTTTAGGATCTAGAATTAATCAGATCGAATGATAGAAGTAAGTCTAGGCTTACAATTATTGATTGAATGACTGAAAAGTAAAAGTTGATAACAGGAAAAGGAATTTGAATACAATTAAAATATTTGTCCTAGGGGAAGATAATAATTGTAGGGATTAATCTGTGGAATTATAAAAGGTTGATTATTACTGTGTTATTGAGGCCTCACATTTACATAATAGTAACCTAGGCTATAATTGTCTGACCAAGAAGTTATAGTATTTTTATGATTTCCCACCAATGCGAGTTAATTGATTTGCATGTATTCTGATTGATTGTTCGCCCTAGAATCTGTGTTCCTTTAAATCTGCTTTCAAAACCTCTTTATTTTTAGTATTCTCATTTTTAGTTTTATAAAACCAAAACCCTGATTTTTTGTTTGCTCAAACAATGACTTTTAGGACCATAATTAGTACATAGGATAATTTCCCCACACAATTCCCTTTGGTTCGACTTGAGTTATAAATTTTATTTGTCAATGTTGCTATAATTAATTTCTAGATTTTACAGTGATCAGCGACCTCAATACAACCCTCCTGGGAATATGTTTTATCACCCCTCCAACCGCTTCCACCCGAACTTCTCCTACGCAAACCCCAACAATGTTTTAAACCCTCCGATGCAATTTGAGAATGGGGGAGTAGTAGTCAAGGCAGCTATGTAGGGGGAAGTGGTAGATTTGGCAATCAAGAGGTTAGGAAGAATCCAAGTAATGAGTTGGAGAAGAGGTTTGAAAAGTATGACGAGATGTTTGCGGAAATTCAATTGCAAATATCATCCATTGCTAAGCAACTTAACGGGAAGCACCAAGCTGGGAAGTCCTCGAGTGATACGGAGGTCATACAAAAGAAGAGTTGTAGCATGGTTGAAGGTGAGCAAACTCGAGATGAGGTGACATTGGTCATGACTCCTAAATTGGAGAATGTGGAACTTGAAGTGCAAGAAAAAGCTTTGGCTAAGGAAGAAGTGAAAGTTGTTGAAGAGGAAAATGTCAAAGAGAGGAAGGAAGTTCAAGAAAAAGAAGTCCTTTTCTTTGATTATGTGAGGAAAGGGGACATCAAGATGCCTAATTTGGATGAGATACAACGTGTGCCATTGCTTGATGAATTAATTGAGGAAGTATTGAAAGATGAAGAAGACTTGAGGGATGAAAGAGATGAGCAAGGAGAAAAAAGAGTGGCTAATAAAAAGGAAGACTCGGGGAGTTTTATTGTAAGTTGCAAGATAGGGGACACAAACATTGAGAAAGCCTTGTGTGATTCCGGGGCAAATGTACATGTCATGTCTTAGAGCTTGTATAAGGAGTTGAATGTTGGTGATGTGAAGCCTACTAGCCAAGTGCTTCAAATGGCTAATCAAGCCCTGTTTTGCCCTCGAGGGGTTGTTGAAGACGTGCATATGGAGATTTCAAGCTTTACATTCCCGGGTTACTTCTTGATTGTGGATATGGAGAACAAGGGGGGTATTCACCTAATCTTTGGGAAGCCATTCTCGCATACGACCTATGCTTTATTTAACATGAAAAATGGTGAACTGACTCTCAGATGTTGTGGGAAAGAAGTTGTTTTCTCCTTACCTTCAAGAAGTTTAGATGTGATGAGAGTTGAGGAGCAAGTGGAAGTTGATAAAGGAGGTTTAAAGAAGAGACTTAAGGAGGATGATGATCCGAGAATATCTCATATGGATGCGGTGAATGAGGAGTACGACAATCCGGGGGATTATTTAGAGCATGAAGAGAAAGTCCTCAGCTGATGGATATTGATTGAGTGGGGGGATTTCTTGACCGTCTAGTTGTTTGTCAGCACCGAAGAAAGGGGGTCTGGGAAGCCTAGTCCAATGACGGTGGAAAGCAAGTAGCTAACAGGGACCCGGCTTACATGATACGAAAAGCAAGACCAAACGATAGAGACCATATCCCTGTAGAAGGCGTAAAACTCGTCTTTGGGAGAAGGCTAGAGTGGATGAGGAGCCATCTCGGAGTGCAAGGCGAAAGTTGGTCTTTCCGAACGATCATTGGGTAGTTGAACTAGGTATGAGTTCCGGATCCGCTCCTTTTGATCATGATTGACAAACTTGATGTAAGAAGTCAAGCTAATGACTATAAAGGAGTGCTTGTTGGGAGGCAACCCAACATTTACATGCTTTGGTAATGTTGATTTTTGGAATAATTGTTTAGGCAGTTAGTTTCATTGGTTTTGTTGTTTTACTAATAATGGATATAAGATACTTGATTTGTGGATGTTTTTGCAAGACTTACTTGATTTTGTGATGAGAATTCATATTTTGGGAAGGTGTATACCTGAAATAGAGTTGATCAACTGAAGAAAGGATGCTTGGAAGTGGCAAAACAAAGGGAAATTTTGGCTGAGACTGTTTCGGGTCGCCCTGGCTCGAGAAGGATCAGCCAATCCCAACCTTTGCTGCTGTCGGATCAGCCGAGAATAACAGAAATTCTAAATTTTTGCGGGCAGAGCATGAGATCAATCGAGCTGCTGCAGGCTCGATCGATCTAGATCGGGTAGACCCATATTCAGGCGGACAGACCATCAGATCGGTCGATCCACCCTCGGATCTGTCAATCCCTGTGCAAATTTAAAAGTTAATCTAGGGCTCATTTCGCCCCATCTCCATTTCTGTTGAAATTTCTCTTCTAAAATCTTTTCTTGTGCTTTCTTTCTCTGATTTGAAAAGTTCTCACTTCTTTATTTTTATCATGGCCAGCAAGAAAGCAAAGGGGAGTTCTTCTTCCTCAATTGGGCGCCCAAAGGGATTTGATGATGAAGAGTTTGCAAGATACAAGAGTTTGATGGATAGGCAGATTGTGGGTACCAAATACTTATGCCAAGAGACTTTAGAAGCGCTGGGGTGGAAGGGTGACATTTGGAGTCTTTTCACTGGCATCGGATGGAGGAATTTGCTCACAAGGAATTGGCTAGCTTACATGAGGATGCCGAAGGAATTCTTGGCTTCGGTCAGTGTTACGAGGGGCAGGGATGGTATTCTTACAACTGTGTGGTTCAAATTTAAAGGTCAGACTATCTTTTTGAGTAGGCAAGAAATTGATGGAATTTTCGGGTGTCATGAGGAGTCTGTGTTTATCTTTAAAGAACTTGATCCAGCTGAATTTTGGGAGTCTATTTCAGGAATTAAAATTGTGAATGCTTTCGATATTAAGTCTTGTAAGTCATTTTTGATTAAAAACCCTATTATCCGGTATGTGCAACAAGTGATAGGGGGATGGTCTTGTGGTATTAATGGGTTTGGTGTTTTGGATATTTTCGAACTCCATTTTTTGTATGTTTTGTTGCATGGAAAGAAGTTTTCCATTGGAGGTTTGTTGATGGATAGTTGGAGCAAAGTCTTTGCTTTGGAAACTTCACTTATTGGTGGTGGTGGCTTGATAACTCCTATTTTCGAGCTCTTTGGTGTTGATTTGTCTGGTGTTTTTGCTCCTGGATTGCTTCTTAATACTACTGCATTGGTGGTTAATGCATTTTTGGTTCCTTCTCGATTCGAAGAGTGTTATTATTATAAATTTGGGGAGAAGGTGATCGAATTTCCTAATTGTGCACTAACTGAAGTTGATGATTTGAAGGATCAATCTAATTGGTTGATAAATTATGAGAAGCACTTGGATGTTGTCAGATTGATTGTTGTATCAGAGCGTGGACGAGGTTCAGGGGGATGTGCATGAGCTATTGCGCCGTGTTTCGGTGTCATACCTTCGCCGCTGTCATGACCGATCACCACAGGGTCGTGAGGAGTGATGACGCACCGTCTTCCATTTTTGCAAACTTAGTCTCACTTGACTAAGTTTGGGGGATGTGCCAGTAGTCGGTGCCTTGGTTCATTCTTTTTCGCTCTTCTCCTATCTTAGTTTGCATTTAGTTAGTTTATTTCTCAGATGATTTCTATCTTCGATTGGGTTGTATAATGATTGAGTTGTTCTACTTTGGATGTGGATTTGGATTTGGATGTGATTTATGGTTTTTATGGTTTGATATTTGTTTTGGATGGAATTATTGATGAGTTGGTATGATTGACTACTTTCTGTTTTGTTTGGTTTGTGGATATGATGAATGGATGTGTTAGTGGATAATGTTTTATAATTCTTGATTGTTGGTTTGTGGTTTGATTGGTGGAAATGAGAACTTAATGGTATAAATTATGCTCAAAGTTTGGTGGTGTTTTGTGTTTATGTGAGTAGGTACATAAAGCATTGGAGAAGCGGTTTGATCGTGGCTACCGATGGGTAACGCATTTTATCATTTTCTCTTGCCATTTAGATTCGTTGCATGTAGTTGTTGTTCTTAGGATTATTTGTGTGCTTGTGTGTGTGTGTGATGAACCCAAATTAGGCTTGAGATTGGACAATGATTTACTAGGTGAAATTTGAATTTTACCTCAACCTATGATAGGGCGGAATCTTGTTGTCAAAGCATGTTTGAGTTTAACTTTTGAATTGCCGAGTTTTGTGTTTGGTAAATGCATTGGACTTGACAAAAAGCTGTGAGTGTTGAGCCGTGATATTGTCATCTTTATTTTGCTTGAGAGAGGCAAGATTAAGAGCAAAAAATCTAGAGCTTGCATCTATTCTTGATCTATTAGCATGAGTATGTGATTAGAAAATGACATTAGACCGTCGATTCCTAGTCCTACCTTACACATCAGGATTATAAGGTGTTTACTTTGATTATTATTTGCCTTTCATATCTTTGACCCCCGTGAATGAGCTTTATTGGAGAACTTTCTTTGATATTATTAGGACCAAGTTTGGGGGGAAAGAGAGAATAAGGGTGAATACGGTGATGTGATCTTGGGTTGGGAATTGTTTGGTATTTGGAATTGCAATTGATGAGGCATGAAAGGAAAGAAATAAAAAGGATTGGTACAAGTCATAGAAAATGGGGCACCTACAAAAATGAAAAAAAAAATGAATGGTGCAAGTCTTTAAAAATATATGCACCCACAAGAAAAAAAAAAGAAATGAAAAAAAAAAGAAAAGAAAGAAATATTTGAGAATGGAATAAGCCTCGGATCTTGTGGTTGATGATAATGTTTTAGGGGGGTTCTTGGGAAATTGAGGAGTTTAGTCAATTTGGCCCAGAACCACCTACCTATTAGCTAGCCACGTGATAACCAAAGCAAAAACCTTTTTGATTTTAGGAGCTAACTCATTGTGGTATAGTGGTGAGAACGGATGCAAGCTTATGGAAATTGAGCTCGATATCTTGTGTTTGAGTGATTCTCATCGTCCCTAAACACGTGAGGGAGTGATTTTATTTCTTTTATCCATATTTGATGAGTGGTTTGAGTCTTTAGCATTAACCATGTCACAAAGTTAGGTGATAATCTCGTTTGACTTGGACATGCTAAGATAATCAAGATGAGCTATGAGGTATTGCACGGGGTAGAATGATTGCTTTACTTTGTTTTGATTGAGGACAATCAAAGGTTTAAATTTGGGGGATTATGATATGTGCATAAAATGACCTTTATTTCGATATTTGTGCATGCATATTTGAATTCATTTTACTCCAATATCATATGCTTTTGGCTTATTTTTGTTGTATTTTCGTGTTTTGTGTGTTTCGGATGGTGTAGCATAGGTTTTGGGCATAATTCAGCATTTTCGGCTAAGTTTTGGAGGAAAATCGCCCGATCTGAGAGTCAAAGGATGTGAGGATCGACCGAGAGGGCAGAAAAAGCAGCAGGATATATTTCAGAGGTGAATCTCGGTCGATCCATTCTTTGATTGACCGATCTGAGCAGTTCAGAGGCCAGGCTCGACCGACCCTGCAGAGATCGGCCGATCTCGGTACTTCAGAGGCATATCTCGGGCAATCCAGCAGAGCTCGGCAAATCTGCCAATTCAGAGGCAGATCTCGGTCGAGCCAAATCCATCCCAGCCGATCTGAAGCGGGCTATTTTGTCAGTTTCTTTGTTGCAAGCCATTTCGGGCAATCCAATTTTGGCCCGGGCGATCCGAGGCTCTGCCAGCTCATTATAAAGGGGGAAATTCAGATTTTATGAGAACTTTGTCACTTTTACACAAAAATTAGAGAGATTCTCTCTACACTTCCATCTTCCATCACCTTCCAAACCTAATCAAATGTGTCAAAGAGCTAATCCAACCTCACTTGGTGAAGATTTGAAGAATCCATGGGTAGATCAAGATCAAGATACTCAATTTGGGGAAGAAACATCTTTAGATATATCAATTGTAATGGTTTGTTTTCAATTCAATATTGTAATGATCAAATTGATAGGTATGGTGTTCTAAACTTCTTTTGGATGTTGATTTGAATAAAGATGTGTGATGATTAGGTTGAATTGTTGATGACGGTGAAATTGCAACACTTAATCACGTTAAATTTATCGATCCAGGTTCTTTCAATTCGCTCTCGTGAGTATCATTTCCTCATTCGAAGGACTTATAGCTAGGCAAACACAAGTCGTTGAGTTTTTATCTAACTAGGCAAAAATCATAACAAACCTTGCAATAATGAAATAAAGCATAAATCCAAACATGTTCAATTATCATCCAACTTTCAAACAATCAATTCACTTCAACTAGGTAGAAAAAGTATCAAGTGCAACAATGAGATAAGAGTGAGCATTGAATGAATGTCAATTGTGTCTAGTTTGAGTGAAATCATGTTGTAAGCAATGTTTAATCCCTAGGAGATTGAGCAATCGACCCTACACTCGTTAACCCCTTGTCACGGCGAGCTAACGGTTGATGATACAAAGACTTGCAAACAACTACGTTATTAAGCCCTAGACCACTCCAAATAGAACGTCAATTATCGCCCTACGACCTAGCACCGCACAGGGATTGGAACTAAAATCGTATGAATCTACACTATTCACGACAATTTCGCCCGCGTGTTGGCTGCAACATTCACGTCAACTACCCCCTAAGTTGGCTATTACCTACACCTAAGAGGTAAGGAACAAGTTCTAGTGCAATTCAAGCTCTCAAAGGAAAGTTAACAATCAAAATTTAATCTCAATTCAACACAATATCCATCCAATCAATACTCACAATAGAGTTTAGTTCCTCATACCTTCAATAGTGTACAATACAATAGAGAAAATGATAGAATCCATTACAAATTGATAGATCAAATGATGATCTTCCTCAATTGTCTTCTTTGTACTCAATCTACCTCTTGATCTTCCATGATCTTCCCCAAATTTAGAGGAATGTGGCCTAGATCACCTAGGATGTGGATGGGGAGTGTTTGGAAGATGGATTGGCAGAGAATTCTCGTGACGGTTATTTTGAATCTGACCAAAAGTTCTTTTAAAATTCGAAGATCCCCCTTTTATAAAAGAGCTAACAGGGCCTCGGATTGCCTGGTCGAAGTATGGCTCGCCTGGTCGAAGTTGGGAACCGCCAAACAGCTGGAAAAACCGATCTGGCTCGCCCGGTCAGAAATGGCTCGACTGAGCCTGCTCTTTGTTGGCAGGGCTCGGTCGAGCAGGTTCAGCTCGGTCGGTCAGAGCCTCTGTCCGGTTTGGCTCGGCCGGTCCTGCTCTGCTCAGCCGGTCGAGCTCTCTGTCTGGCTTGGCTCGGCTGGTCCTGCTCCGCTCGGCCGGTCGACGCCTCCAAACTCTAAACTCGTGCGATTTGCCTCCAAAACTCCACCAAAAATGCTAGTTTATGCTCAAGACACGTCCTACAACATTCAAAACACAAAAACACGAAAACACGACAAAAGAACAACAAAACATATGATATGAAGGTAAAATGGCCACAAACATGCACGCTCACATATCGAAAATTAGGTAATTTTACACACATATCATAATCCCCCAAACTTGAACCTTTGATTGTCCTCAATCAAAACAAAGTAAAGCAATCCATGAACCTCATGAAACAACCTCACAACTCATCTTAATTATCTTGGCATGCCCTAATCCATCGAGATTATCACCTAACTTTGTGACACGGTTAATGCTAAGGACTTGAACCACTCATCAATTTTTAGATAAAGAAATAAAAGCACTCCCTTACGTGTTTAAGGACGATGAGCATCACTCATTCACAAGATATCGAGCACAATTTCCATAGGCCTTAAAATATTCTCACCACTATACTACAATGAGTTGGCTCCTAAAATCAAAAAGGTCTTTGTTTTTTGTTATAACGTGGCTTACTAAAAGGTAGTTGGTTTTGGGCCAAAGTGACTAACTTCTTAATTTCCCAAAACCCCCAAACTTATTCTCTTCAATCCACTTCAAACCCGAGGCTTTTTTATTCACAACATTTTTCTCCCCTTTTTGTTTCTTTCTTTCTATTTTTTTCTTTTTCTTTTTCATATTTTTCAAACACCATCATTCATTCATTTCATGGTGCTTCTCTTTCTTCGTTTTTTTTTCTCAAGCACCCAAAATATTTGTTGGTGCTTCATTTATTTAGGATTCACATCAATCCTTTATTTCACACCTTTCATGCCTCAACACTTGTAATACAAAGATGCCAAACAATTCCCAACCCAACTCTCATCACCGTATTCCCCCTCATACACTCTTTCCCCCCAAAATTTGTCCTAATAATATCAAAGGAAATCCACCATTAAAGCACAATCACGGGGGTCAAAGATATGAAAGGCAAAATTATGATAACAACCACCTTATACTCCCGGAGTGAAAGGTAAGACTAAGAATCGATGGCCTAATATCATTTTTTAGTTACCAAACTCATGCCAAATAGATAGAGAATAGATGCAAGTTGTAGATCTTGTGCTCTCAATATTGCCACTCACAACCGATAAAGATATGACAATATCATGGCTCAAATCTCACAGCTTTTCGTCAAGTCCTATGCATTAACCACACACAAAACTCGGCAATTCAAAAGTTCAACTAAAGCATGCCTTGACAACTAGATTCTGCCCTATCATTGGTCAAAGTAAATATCAAGCTCACTAAGTAAATCATGATTCAAACCTCAAGTTCTTGTTTGGGTTCATCACACATACACAAAGAAGCACACAACATCCTAACAACAATCTACATGCCATGAAACAATTGTAATGAAACTAATTGGTAGAAGAAACGATAGAAAACGTTACCCATCGGCACACACGATCAAACCGCTCTCCATTCCTTATTCGTACCTACTACAAATCAACACAATCACCACCAAACTATTGAGCACAAACAAGTCAATTAAGTTCTCATTTCCACCGACTTTCCACAAACCAATCATCACAAAGAATAAAGCAATATCCACTAGCTCCACCATTCATACCAAACCATGCAACATATCCACAAACCAAACCAAATCAGAAAAGAATTAAATCTCATGCAAGCTCGCTAGTAATCCATCAAATAAACCATTCAACTAAAATTAGAACATCCAAACAACATCCAATCCAAATCATCATTCAAAACCAAAGTAAAGGTAGATCAATACCATTATACAACCCCGTCGAAAGTCAAATTATCAACTCAAACTAAACTAAACTAAACTAGAAAGTAGTGTAAAGATAGAGAGAAGAGTGAACCAGAGTAGAGCACCGGATACCGACCATTCCCCCCAAACTTAGTCAAGTTAGACTAAGTTTGTAAAAAGGTATGCGGTGCACTCTCACTCCTCTGGGTCTGGCGGCTGGTCTCGACAACAGTACTGGCATGGCATGGGGATCACCTCCTCACAACAAGACATAATCAGTCGAGTCATAACCGAATGAGCATCAATACTCATCAACCAGTTAGACCGATCTAACAAATCATCAACCTCCGTAAGAGCACGGTTAGGTAATTCAATTCCCAAGTCACCAAACTTGTAGAAATAACAAATACGCGACTTAGAGGGAACCAAGAACGCCTTAGTAACTAATGCGATCGTATTAAGACTCAAACCCGGGGCAAAGACTCCCGATACAACACCACCACATAATTCAAAAATAGGAAACAGTAATCCTCCACCACAAATGACTGAATTATCAGAACTGATGGTATTATTCCAATTCTCCATTAACCATCCACCAATAGAAAAAGTCCTACCATGCAGTAAAGAAAATAGAAATTGAAAATCATGAATGCCAACAATCTCAGTCCTGTAGAAACCGCAAGACCATCCCTCAATCATATGATGAAGATAACGAACAACTGGATTCTTAATCAAATGCGACCTACAAGCTGTGATATTAAAATCATGTGAAGGTGCAATTCCAGAAATTGATTCCCAAAATTTAGGAGGACTCATTTCATCAAACATAAATTTTGCATCTCCCGAACACCCAAAAATCACGTCAATCTCTTGCCTACTAAGGAAAAACTCTTGACCATTGAGTTTGAATTTTACCATTTTCGGAAGACCTTGTGCACTCCACGTCACCCGAACCGAAGCCAAAAACTCCTTTGTAAGCATCATGTAGGCAGGCCATCTCCCATGGAGTAGTTTCCACCATCCCATACCTTTCAACAAATTCCAGACATCCTTCTTGAAATCCAATGCCTCCAAGGTAACTGGACATAAGTATGTTGTTCCAAGCACTTGCCGTTGTGTGAGCGTGATGAATCGAGCATAGTCATCATCGTCAAATCTTTCAAGCCTGCAAATGGAGGAAGAAGGAATACAACCTCCATGCCGATTAGCCATTGACAAATTGAAAGGTAAGAGTTGTACAAATCAGAGCCAAACAATGTTCAAGGAAATTTAGAAGTGAAGAATCTCGACCGAAATAAGTTAAGGGACAAATGGGCAACAAAAAATGCATTAAAAATAACCCGTCGCTCGGCCGAGCCACAGATTGCTCAACCGAGTGAAGCCTCTTGTTCGTGTTGTGACTTGGCATGATCCAGATCGGCCGAGCCTGCCTCGCTCGACCGAGCGAGGCCTCTGTTTGCGATCATTTTGCCTGGCACGGTTGAGCTCGGCCGAGCCTATCTCGCTCGGCCGAGCGAAGCCCCCGTCTCGATTTTTCCACAGTTTTTTTTCTGCATAATCCCGATCACTTCACCTCCAACATTTCCTATCTTCAATCTCATTGCTAATCGCTTGTAGAACCACAAACAATCAAGAATCCTTCACATCAATACACAACATTATTTAACCAAAATCGAAAACTAACAATTATTCAAACATGAAAATTGACAAAATTAAAACCATTGGGTTGCCTCCCAACAAGCGCTTTTTTAACGTCGATAGCTTGACGACCATACCTCACAGTCAATCATGATCAAAGGGTGTCGATCCCGAACTCATACCTCGGTCTATAGTCACATGATCCTTAGGGAAGAAAAGCTTCCTTCTTGCACTCCTAGGTAGATCCATATCCACTCGAGCCTTCTTCAATCTACTTTGATCTAGCTCGTCTTCATCCCCCGGATCTTTGTTGTCTTCATTTTCATTGCCCATGATATTTAAGCCCGGATCAAGCACATCCTTCATTCGTTTCTTTTTCCCAGCTTTCTCAACTTCATTTTCATTTACATTCTTCGGAGGTAAAGAGAACAGAACTTCCTTGCCACAATATCGGAATGTGAGCTCACCATGTTTCATATCGAATAATGCATCGGCCGTGTGTAAGAATGGCCTTCCAAAGATCAATTGAATGCTACCCTTGTTCTTCATATCCACAACAAGGAAATCTCCCGGGAATGTAAATGTCAATACTTCCACATGTACATCTTCAACTATCCCCCGTGGGCAAATTAAAGTATGATTCGCCACTTGTAAGACTTGACTTGTAGGTTTAAGTTCTCCAATATCCAACTCCTTGTACAAGTCCCACGACATCACATTCACACTAGCTCCGGAGTCACACAAGGCTTTCTCGACATTAACATCTCCAATTGCACATCTAATCACAAAGCCCCCCGGATCCTCCTTCTTGCTAGCTATGCTCTTCTTTTCTTGTTCATTATTCCTCACATCATATGGCTCATCATCCGGGAATATTTCCACTCCAGCAAGTTCATCCAACATAGGCACTCGTTCAAAGAAATGCACATTCTCGGTTTGCTCATCATTCTTTGCTTCCACCTTATCTACTTCAACCTCCTTCTCTTCTTCAACACCCAAACTCAACTCTTCTTCACTTTCCACCATTTCAACCTTAGGAGTCATCACTTCCAATTTTTCCTCCATCCTACTTTCACCTTCAACCATATTACATCCTTTCTTTTGTACCACTTTGGTATCACTTGGGAATTTCCCAGCTTGATGCTTTCCACTCAATTGTTTAGCAATTGAAGAAATTTGAAGTTAAATTTCTGCGAACATGCCATCGTATTTCTCAAATCTCTTATCTATTTCCTCATTTATATTCCTCCTCGGCTCTTGGGTAGCATATCTACTATTTCCCCCAGCATATCCCCCTTGGCTACTCCCTCTCCCTTCAAGTTGTAATGGAGGATTAAGAGCATTGTTCGAGTTTGTATAGGAGAAATTGGGGTGAAACCGGTTAGACGGATGGTAGTACATATTACCCGGCGGATTGTATTGAGGATAGCCATTGTATCCTATCCTTTGATTAACAAAATTTACACTTTCCGGGTATGACTCTTCATGACGAACCACCATCATTTCCTCATTTCTAATCCCCGAGGTAGACAACGTGTCAAGCTTCCTTTGCATGGCCGTTATTTGCTCCTTAAACTCCTCACTTTCCTTAGCCTCGTTGACCAATTTTATCGATCGATAGTCTTTCCGTTCCTTGGGCCAATGGAAACTATTTTCAGCCATTTTCTCAATTGTCCTCCAAGCTTCTTCCTCTTCATGATCGAGGAACGCTCCACCCGATGAAGCATCCATCATCACTTTCGTATCATAGTTTAGTCCCCCATAGAATTGACAAATTTGTTGACTCCGGGAAAGACCATGTTTAGGACATTTGCGTAAAAGCTCTCGGAACCGATCCCATGCTTCATAGAGCGGTTCATCGTACCTTTGCCCAAACGATGTTATATCGGCCCTTCTCTTCAAAGTCAAACTTGGTAGAAAAAACTTGAATAAAAACTTTTCTCTCAACTCTTCCCAAGTGGCAATGTTCGATTTGTCTAATCATTCGAACCAATTTCTCGCTCCATCCCTCAAGGAAAAGGAGAATAACCGCAGCCGTATTTGATCTTGGGGAACTTGGTTGATCTTTATAGTATCCGTAATCTCCAAAAATCGAGATATATGAACATTTGGATCCTCGGTTACGTGTCCCCTAAATTGGTTGTTCTTAATCATTTGGACCAACTGTGGCTTAATCTCAAATTGCGTAGCATTTACTCCTAACCTAAAACCTCCCGTTATCGATTCCCCTTGAGGTCAAAAAGGTTTTGAAGTGGTCTCCGAGGACCATTCCTCTCATTTAACATAGCTTTCATTCACTCAAGCTGTCTCTCCAACTCTCCAATCCTAAACGTGTCTTCTCCTTGGTTAGCCATATCAAAATCGATTTGAATATTTCCGCTCCTTTCTTGAAATTTCCTTGCCTTTGATCGAGTGATCATAAACTACCTAGGAAAAATCAACAAAACCAATTACAAGACAAAACAATTCAACTAAACAAACTAGAACAATTAGCAAACAAATGTTAGTAACAATATTCACACAAGCATTTCCTCAAACACCTAGCATACAATTCTTCAAACTTTCAATAATTTTACTAGACCTACTAAAAGATTCCCCGGAAACGGCGCCAAAAACGTGATGACTGTGAAATTGCAACACTTAATCACGTTAAATTTAACAATCCAGGTTCTTTCAATTCGCTCTCGTGAGTATCATTTCCCCATTCGAAGGACTTATAGCTAGGCAAACACAAGTCGTTGAGTTTTTATCTAACTAGGCAAAAATCATAACAAACCTTGCAATAATGAAATAAAGCATAAATCCAAACATGTTCAATTATCATCCAACTTTCAAACAATCAATTCACTTCAACTAGGTAGAAAAAGTATCAAGTGCAACAATGAGATAGGAGTGAGCATTGAATGAATGCCAATTATGTCTAGTTTGAGTCAAATCAAGTTGTAAGCAATGATACTAAGACTTGCAAACAGCTACATTATTAAGCCCTAGACCACTCCAAATAGAACGTCAATTATCGCCCTACGACCTAGCACCGCACAGGGATTGGAACTAAAATCGTATGAATCTACACTATTCACGACGATTACGCCCGCGTGTTGGCTGCAGCATTCACGTCAACTACCCCCTAAGTTGGCTATTACCTACACCTAAGAGGTAAGGAACAAGTTCTAGTGCAATTCAAGCTCTCAAAGGAAAGTTAACAATCAAACTTTAATCTCAATTCAACACAATATCCATCCAATCAATACTCAAAATAGAGTTTAGTTCCTCATACCTTCAATTGTGTACAATACAAAAGAGAAAGTGATAGAATCCATTACAAATTGATAGGTCAAATGATGATCTTCCTCAATTGTCTTCCTTGTACTCAGTCTACCTCTTGATCTTCCTTGATCTTCCCCAAATTTAGAGGAATGTGGCCTAGATCACCTAGGATGTGGATGGGGAGTGTTTGGAAGATGGATTGGGAGAGAATTCTCGTGATGGTTATTTTGAATCTGACCAAAAGTTCTTTTAAAATTCGAAGATCCCCCTTTTATAAACGAGCTAACAGGGCCTCGGATCGCCCAGTCGAAGTATGGCTCACCCGGTCGAAGTTGGAAACAACCAAACCGCTGGAAAAACCGATCTTGCTTGCCTGGTCAGAAATGGCTTGACCGAGCCTGCTCTCTGTTAGCAGGGCTCGGTCGAGCAGGTTCAGCTCGGCCGGTCAGAGCCTCTGTCCTGTTTGGCTCGGCCAGTCCTGCTCTGCTCGGCTGGTCGAGCTCTATGTCTGGTTTGGATCTGTCGGTCCTACTCTGCTCGGCCGATCGACGCCTCCAAACTCCAAACTCGTGCGATTTGCCTCCAAAACTCCACCAAAAATGCTAGTTTATGCTCAAAACACATCCTACAACATTCAAAACACGAAAACACAACAAAAGAACAACAAAACATATGATATGAGGGTGAAATGGCCACAAACATGCACGCTCACACATAAAAAATTAGGTCATTTTACACACATATCATAATCCCCCAAACTTGAACCTTTGATTGTCCTCAATCAAAACAAAGTAAAGCAATCCATGAATCTCATGAAACAACCTCACAGCTCATCTTAATTATCTTGGCATGCCCTAATCAATCGAGATTATCACCTAACTTTGTGACACGGTTAATGCTAAGGACTTGAGCCACTCATCAATTTTTAGATAAAGAAATAAAAGCACTCCCTTACGTGTTTAGCGACGATGAGCATCACTCATTCACAAGATATCGAGCACAATTTTCATAGGCTTGAAACTATTCTCACCACTATACTTGAGACGAAGTGGAAGGTGGATCAACATCGACTGTTGTGGCATGTTCATGCTCCTTAACTCTTTCTTCTTCAGCAGTGACTGGAGAAGGATGCCTAAAACGATCCATCCTGGATGACTTGTTGGCTAATTGATTCAGTATGCGCTCCTTGAACTCCAACATCTTCCTCTGATCCTCTTCTCTCTTTCGTGGGGCTTCTTCTTCTGCTAACTTGGTTTGTAGCTCAGCAGTTGCGGCCATCTGTCTTCCTATTGCTAGAGATTTGAAGTGTTGTGTGAATGATGGTGAGTCTTCAACAACATACTCGGATGGTGGAAATGAGCGATCTCCTGTGAGTGCTCTGTGCGCCTTAATCTTTTGCAATCTGGCCCCAACTTGCTTCTCAGTGTACTTCCTCTTGGATGCCTGATCCATCCAATCATCTGCCCATTCCTCTTCACTTTGCCAGTAGTTGAGACCCATCCTTGCTATCATGATCGTGCGGTCTTCGTAATGTAGTTCATGAGTGGCATAGTCAAAAAACCTCCACCTCTGGAACTCGATTCTTAACCATTCAAGATCAGAAGACTCGTCCATTACTTCCTCAGGATATGTGTTCTCAACCTCGGCAACAACTTGAGCTTCAATAAAAACTCACAGTTTTCTAGATGGATGTGAAGAGTGCCTTTTTGAATGGGAAGCTCAAAGAAGAAGTATATGTTGAACAACCCTCAGGCTTTGAAGAAGGAAACAAAGTTTATATATTGAGGAAGGCTCTCTACGGGTTAAAGCAAGCACCCCGAGCTTCGTATGAGATGTTGTCTCAGTTTCTCCTCAAGAACGGTTTCCAGAAAGGCATGATCGACACAACACTGATCAGGATTGAGGATGGAGCAGATATCCTTCTTGTACAGATTTATGTCGACGACATTATCTTCGGATGTAGAAACTTGAAGTTGTGTGAGAAGTTTCCCCAACTTATGCAAAGCAACTTCCAGATGAGCATGATGGGTAAGCTAACTTACTTTCTGGGTTTTCAAGTAATACAATCCGAAGGAGGAATCTTCAACAATCAGAAGAACTATGCCAAGTAGCTACACTCAAGATCAATTCTGAGTCGCGGAAGCATCAAGTAGTTGCACTCAAGATCAATTCAACGAACATGAGCAGTAGAAGCATCAAGTAGCTATGCTCAACATTCGTAATTCATCCATGAAGCATATAAGAAATCTTCTTCCAAACATAGGAAAAAAAATCAACAGAAAAATTACAAACAATCATCAAATCATTCCATAAAGTATAAATGATAAATATGAAATCAATCAATCTTAGTGTTGTACCCACCAAATCCCAAGTTCCCAACAAACCATGTCCACTTTCCAGGATCCCCTAATAGTAGATGTGCCACCATCAGCAACACCTCATTGGTAAACAATAAAAGAAATACTCCACCACTTGCACCACCGATAGTTACCTTTTACTTGAGACAACAGCAATGGATTGCACTTCTCACAAGCATCAGCTCCAATAGAGCCAAAGGCAAAACTCAGCAATTGAGGAACAGTGATCTACTTCAGCATAATGCCAAACATCTCCAAGACCTATTAGAACATCATAACCAAACAACATCTCAGATAGTGATCTTCGAAACCAGCAGACCCAACTCTATCTTGCCAAATCAAACCATTACTCTGCTATTCACTGTCACTCCCAATTAACAACATCAAATCCAAGGTTTCCAACAAATTATACCGAAAAAATAATAGCACCAGAGAACTAGACAAAAAGTCTCCTCATATTCATGGTAAGCAGTTCAACATTCAAAAATTCACTGAACCTTACATCCAGAGTAAAAAGGTAGAGACAGTGTCGAAGAATACCGTACAATCAGATCTACAACTGCATCGTCATATTTAGATTTGTTTTCCAGTGAAATTTTGACAAACATTTTGTCTAACCATCAACAAGTTTCTCCTTGAAGAATATTAATTGCTTCAATTCAGATGGCGACAGTAGAAGCAACGCAGAGGATTTATGTAGTTGTAACAAATGGATCGGAGTTGTGCAACACTAAGTAGAGGATTTTCGGTGCAAGCCAAGACGAGAAGGATCGGAAAAAAATGTATAGCAGAAAAGGAAAATATCAGATGGTTCATCATCGACATCAGCCATTGAAATAATGTTAGGATTTTTGTTAGAGAAATCCTTCCTTTTTTTGTTATGTTTTGGTGGGTCAAAGGTTATAAAAGTCGTCTTAGCCAGTTTTCAGTTTGTAGAGTTCTAAAATTGTAATCCTTGTACAGGATCAACGAGTTGTAATAGAACTTAGTGACTGGAGACCGAGCATAGGAAATATTCGAGAATTGAAGAAGTGTACGTGAGTGAAACTTGGTTCACCAAGTATGGCCAAGGCCCATATTGAGTTTGGGTACTCAGTATAGGGTTCACCATACTAACTAGGAGAAGTCAGTATGAGGGTTCACCATACTGATTATGGGAAGTCAGTATGAGAACATCTACCTTGCAAGAACGAACTACCCAAAGACAAGCAACCAAGTCAGACTTCGGCATATCCTTGCTTAAGTAAAAGTCAGTACGAGGATATCCAAACTTGAGTTCCTCGGATTGAAATTGAGTCTGACATAATTAGTGAAAAGTACATTGACACAGCAGAGCATGGCAGAGCAGACCTATAGTATGGGCTTTGATTGGACAACATTCTCCATGTGTCTAACAACTAGATTAATGTGTCTAACGGGCATAAATTCAAAATGCTCGGGGATTCCTCTATAAATAGGTCTGCACTTCAACCTTAACGAACTATGCACTACAAAGAACACATATCTAAGCTGACACTCTGCTAAATTCACTACTCAAGCTCTCTGAGTTTTCGTGTTTTCATACACGAGAATTGAGTTCCTGACTCAAGTTGTCTCTCCGTGTTACTCTCTCTTAGCACAAGGCTGAAGTTTTATAGCTTAAGCTACCCTTTGGTGAATATATCTTTTTAAGATATATTCACAGCAGTCAGTTTCCTACTCTGGGATTCTGACTCTCACGGGTTTTTGCCAACCACCTGAGTTCTGGGAAGAACAGCAAACATCCAACTACTAGGAAGAAGGTTGCGGGGTCCTGTCCTCACTTCAACCTGAAGGCTAAGCGTACAAGAAGTTTCTAGGCGAGTGACCACAGCAGGCCGAAGGACGGAGCGCCGATAGGCTGTGCATAGATCGTAAGGAGGTTTGTATTATACCAAGTGAGTTTTTTCCAGACCGAGTGTCTAAAGAGTGTACGTACGAATTTTAGATCCGAACACTATAAAAATATCATGTGTTCTTTGCCGCTTTCATTTAAGTTTATATCTTTATTTAGTTTCGCAAAACTAACTTTCAATATTTGTCCAAGTATTGAAGTGTATTTTCTGTAAAATTTACTTAATGAACGTCAGACCTAAGCTTAACATTTTTAGAAACTTTAAACTGAATTACAGTCGGTTTAGAAGAACAAATGCAACTTATTATTACTTCGGCTACATATTACGTACTCTGATTTCGGGACCAATAAATAATTTCTTCCTTCAATTAGTTGTAATCACACTAGGATCAAAACTGCTCTAGATACCACGTTGAAAATATAAAATATAGGAGAATTGCGAGAGAATGTGTATAGAAATGTGTTTTATTTTATTTGTAATTGTGGTAAATTGTGATACTTCAAAAAAATCAATAACTATTTATAGACAAAGTTAATCTAATTAATTCTCCGAACTTTTCCATGTGACATCCAAATACTCCTTCCAAAGATTTCCATAAACCCAACTGAGGTCAATGCATAATTGGCAAAAAATCATGACAGGTCAATGTAAAGTGTTAAGAGTAATTAAGTAATACCAACAACATTGCATACAAAAACATTTCTTTGTTTTATTATTAAAATAAATCTAACTCCATATATCAACTAAAAAAAAACATTTTTAATATTGCATTGAGTAATTTCAAGAAATTATACTAGCATCAAATATTGGAACAACTAAACGTATCATTCATTCATAATCATTCATATTTAATACTAATATTATTATTATATGAAAGAACACGAACGGAGGCAGCCGGCGTAGCATGGAGTACTAGATCTGGAACAACATCCTCGTACACTTGGAAAGCAATTGAGATGCTGCGTCTTTTCTCATCACAATCTTCACTTGCCTCCCCTTCCTCTCTAACAACAACACATCCTCCCTCCTTTGGAAATCAAGCCTCACTCTTCTCTTCAGCTCATCCCCGTACCCAAAACGTCGTCTTGACAACACAGACTGCAGAAAATCAAGCATGGCTAATCGGGACTGGAAGAACATGAGCTAGCTTTGCTGATGTATAATACGTAGTGTTTGTGTTAAGAAAAGGTTAAGCCAGTAATATTTATAGGAAAAAAGATTTAGTTGATTAAGGGTGTAAGTTATGGTTAGGATTCATAATAATATTTGGCAGATGGTCTCAACTAGTCTAACATATATTGTACGTGCTGCACGATGTTTGAGTGTGTTGCCTTTCTCCAAACTCGACAGTGGAGTAGGGGTGATCACGAGCCGAGTCGAGCCGAGTATGGCCAGGCTCGAGCTCGAGCTCGACTCGAAATTTCTAAGCTCGAGCTCGAGCTCGGCTCGACCGAGCTTAAATTTTCAAGCTCGAGCTCGACTCGAGGTCAAACTCGTCAAACTCGACTCGGCTCGATTGAGCTCGATTATTTTAATTTATTTTAATTTTTAATTAAAAAATTATATTATTTATTATTAAATAATTAATTTATTTATAAAAATTAAAATTATATTAAGCTCGATAAGGCTCGTGAGCCTAGCTCGAACCTAAGCTCGTCTCAAGCTCGGTTTAAGCTCGAGCTCGATAAGGCTCGCGAGCTTGTCGAATCGAGTATAACAAAGCTCGAGCTCGAGCTCGACAACTACTCGAATAGCTCGAGCTCGAGCTAGGCTCGATTACTATCGAGTCGATTTCGAGTTTTTTTCGAGCCGATCCCGAGTAGCTTGCGAGCCAGCTTGACTCATGCTCACCCCTACAGTGGAGAGAAGCTACAATTTCCACTCAAGCTCCAAATTTGTACCTATGTTGTAAAAATTGGCCCGATGGGCCCTACCCAATTTTAAAATCATAAAATCAACTCTATTATATATTTTCGAATTCGTCGGCGCCTAGTATGGACATTCGTTGTTTGATCGAAATCAGTCAAATCAATCAAACTAAATTAATTTGATTGCTTTGGTCAGTTATAAATTTGATTTTTGAATTGACAGTTTAAAAATTTTGGCCCATTCCAACCACTATTATAACTTATAAATATATATTGTAGTCTAGTTGATAAGGTTTTAATTCCTACATGCAATTGACCCATGTTCCAATTTGAACCCTAATTTTTTATTTTTCTCCCCACTTTAATTTCTTATTTTATATTTTGTGGTTCAGATTATTGAAATGAAGTGTAGTTTTGGTTCAAAATATAATTAAAGTTAATAGAATTTTATTTGTCATTTAATGATATTTATGTGCCCCATTTATATATTATTCTTTAAAATATAATTAAACTTTATAGAATTTTATTTGTTCTTTTATAATATTTATATTTATAAAGTTTTAAAATAAAAAATACTAGTATTGCACCCACATGATGCGTGAAATTTTAGTTATATACTTATATTTATTATTAAATTTGGAGTTTTATTTGTAGTTAAATAATATTAATATTTAAATATGTAAACTAAAAAATTATATAATAACAAATATTTCTTCCGTCCCATTTGAATTGGTTCACTTACCAAATCGGGCGTCCCAACCGAAATGGTCCATTTATAAAAATGACAATTTTTTTACACTCAACAATAAAATATTAATTTCACTTACACTCACAGTTCTTAATTCCCGTTTTGAAAACAAATGGGTCATTTTAATCGGGACGGAGGGAGTAAAATTTAATTATATAGTATTATATTGATATATATTTACCTTGATTTTTTTAAATTTAAACAATGTTATATTTTAATTTAAAACTGCTATTGTTTTGTTTTTTTGAATTAGGTTACACTATTCAAATGGAGATGGGGTGTTTCGATGCAACTCAAATACATAACTAATTGATCACATAAAATCGCTTAACCAATTGCATTCCTTGATTGAGACGTCTATATTATTTTCTCGATACAGATGATTACACTTTAATTTTAAACAATTTCATTATTTTTTATTGTATGAAAAACTTTGAATATTTTAATATTGAAAATTCTTAAATTTTCAAATATTTTGCTTCTTAATATCTCTCATTCTTCAAAAGAAACTTTTACAGGTAATAATTCGTTACGTCATTAGATAAATATTTTTTTTGAAACATAATACACTAACTTATAACTCACTTCATTCAGATCTCTTCATTAAAGCTCGAACTCATAACCTTTTGGACACAAATATGATATTTAAACTTTATGCTTCGAGTTGGGGACATTAGATAGATATTTAACTACGTGCATTGGTGCATGCTTTATACGTATTAAACTTGGATCTCAAACTTTTTGAAGTGCAATTTAATTTGATACTCTCACATGTGTTAATCCATACACTTAATCTCTCTCTCTCGTCATAGTTTAAATGTCTTCAATTATATCAGGATATCACGCCATGGTGATGATTATTGTGTTTTATTAATATCATTTATGTCTTCAATCGATAACACATACTTCGTACTAATTAATTACAATATTGTACTGCTTTTGCATTTGTGAATTCAATTTTTAAAATCAAGATAATTTTCACCATTTTTGTTTTGCAATATGAAACTCATGTTTATATTTTAACTATTATTACATCAACGTTAAGTTTTAACACTTTTACTTTCGATTTCATTCATTTCGTTATTTTGTCCACTTTTTTTTACGTGCGTGTCAATTTATTTCCTTCACCCACCTTATCTCTTCATTGATTGCACATTTATAAAATAATTTATTTAACGTTGAAATAAATATTCTCAAATTCACACACGTTTCAACTTTTCAAATACTCAATGCAACAAAAGGAGCACATATATTTATCTGTAGAGTATATCACAGTAATTTTTCCAAAATATTTTTCAAATATAATTACTTTAATTAATTTTATTTATGCCCGGGTAGGGACCAACAACCTAATTTGAGAATCAACATAAACACTTCTTGCAAATGGTTATTGTATAATAAGGTGTGGAATGTTGTGTCAATGTCTTCACGACTACACCACACCAAGTAAATCAAACTCATTTTACAACTATTTCGATTCATATTTTCTTTAGAAGGTAGTGTTTGAACATTTGTTCTCTAAACTTTTTTTCCCTTGGAGCAACATATAATAATCAATTTCACTTTAATTTGTCTTCCTCAAACAAAATATACAACAATTTAGAATTTTCACTTATTTTACAATATAGTGTGACACACTAATTTTTTGCATTGTAGTCTCACATCTTATAAACACAAAATTTCATATATAAACATAGACAACGCGAACTGCCGCGTTGTCTATCACCGCCCTATATTTTAATAGCGCGGAAATTTATACGCATAGTCTATTGCGATATAGACAACGCGAATGAATATTCGCGTTGTCTATATCGCGTAGTCTATTACACATTTTCTTGTAGTGTATCATATTTGAACTTATTTTAGCTATATTATGGCATACTTTTTTTTCTCATTTTATATCATTTTACTCTATAACTTGACTTTCTAAGATAACCTATAATTTCATTTTATCTAAGAATAATTTGATATTCTTCAGATAAACAATGATAATTTCAACCTATCCAAGCCTTTTATCAATCAGTTTTTTTTCTTTTAATTCTTCCTTAAAGAATAGATCATTTTTATTTAATTTTTTTATGTAAAATGTGCAATTTTATTATGCTATTACTTGCCACATGTACAAGGCAATATGCACTATGATGATGATCTACATGAGAGTAAATTTTTTTTTACTATATGAGAGTTGTTGAAGATTTCCATCAATTTAAATTTTTATATCTTAATTTTTTTAAATGCTACTGCTATGATGATTTATGTATATAAATTAATGTCGCACTTCTGAGATTTTATTTCTATAAAGATCAAAAGTTATTATTAGTTAATATAAAGTATTTAGTGTATTAATTACGTATTTGATATTTGTGCATCATTATAATTAGTAACAAATATTAAAATAAATATAAAAAATATTAATAATATATAACAATATACATTTTTTAAATGATGAATGTGCTTAAAATTTTAAAAATAATGTTAAATTAATGTCACACGTCTTAGATTTTAAATATAAAAAAATAAAAAGTTATTATGAGTTGATATAGAGTATTTAGTGCATTATTGTATGTTTGATATTTGTGCATCATTTAAATCAATAACAAATATTAACTTAAATATTAAAAATATCAATTATATACACCAAATCAATAATATCCAATTTTTATTAATATGTTTAAAATAATAAATATAATGTTAATTGTATCATGTACAAATAATATTTCTTATAGTTATATCCATTATATCTAAAAATATTATTTATGTTGAACAAATATTATTTAAGATTTGTAAATATATTACAAAGCAAATCAATATTTTTTACATTAATTTTGTTTTTATATAGATATAATTATTACATCAACTTTTTTTTTAACAGTATTTTACATATTTGTCCCCCAAATTTGTTTTAATATGTATATAGATGTTTGCCGATTAATTACTTTCTTAAACAATAGGCATTATTTGAATGTTCAGTTAACATCTAACGACTTTTTCAATCTTATTTTAACTGAGAGATATCTCAGTTGGTCACTTCATATAAAAATCCCCAAATAAAAAGATTTTGTAAGATATTTTATTTAAAGTTTGATAGATTTACTATCAACTAACAAATAAATAATCAATAATAGTGAACAAGTTTAAAAGAATGTGTAATTTATAATCAATGATTAATATTAGACAGGAATAACAATTTTACAGTTGTTGGGACCAGGCCCTCGAGGCCCAGGTCTACTACGCTCAAACGACCCAAATAATCGTCGGTCCGAAGCCGCATGTCCACCTGAAGGGAAAGAAGACTCAGAGTTGCCTAAGTCAGGAGGTCGACACCGATCCTTCGAGCTCCTCGACATCTATCACGATCAGGGGTCAGTGGCGAGGAGGGTGTGAAGCCCTAGAAAGACTGGCGGCGCACGACCGTTGGAAATCCTAACCGACCTCAAGAAATTCGGAGCCACTCCAAAAATTACGGCGAGCACGAGCTCGCTCATAGCTAGGGTTAGTTTTCCCTCCCTTATCCTGTCTATAAATAGGGGCATGGAATTCAATTTCTGGTATCTTTTTGCTCTCTAAAAACTTACGTTGTAATGTTGCCGAAATCGCCCCCGAATATACGTCCTAAATACGAGTATCTAATCTCTTTCTTGCTTGTTCTTCTTATTATTTACATCTCAATCGCTCCTTATTTTGTGTTGTCGATTGCCTTTCTTTCTGTTATTCGCTATTACTTAATGAATTCCAGGAGCTCCTTTATCCCGATAAGTCGAACCTCAATATTTGGCGCCCAGCATGGGGCCCTTCGAATTCTTTTTCTAATTCAATGGCAGGAAATAACGAGAGAACCGACAACCCTCCCACCGGACTTGACGGAATGATCGAACTCATTCCCACAGAGGAATTAATCCTGAGGACCCAGCAAGCCACCGGCTTATAATCTGTGCCACCGAAAGTACTGAACGCGACACTGGCCCATCTCGCCAAAGAAATGGAAGAAAGTCGGCGACAAATAAAGGAGATGGATACTCAAGTCATGGAGCTCCACACAACAAACCACAAACTGCGGAAAGAGATCCATCACCTACACACGGAGGTAAATACCCTCAAAAGTTGTCTGATTGTCGAGGAGCCCCCCTCAACAAGCGAAAAACAAACCGATCCGCGAAGAAACCTTGCGAGTGAACTAGATGGCGTGATCAACATCGACCCTCCTCGAGGGGTGGGAACCGAGCACAACACCTTGGGTAGGACGACAGCCAGACCGATTCCACAGTTTCCCAGCGACCGCAAAAGAAGACCCGGCTTGAGGAGTGAGTTCGAAAAATGCCTTGAGGCGCGCATGTCCAAGTTTGAAAAGCTGCTGACCCGGATCTCGGGTGCTATATTCTCGAAAATGATGATCCCTCGTGATAGCTACACAGACTCACCATTCAAGCCCGATATCATGAACACAGATATCACGGTGAAATTCGCTTCTCCATTGATTGCATTGTACGATGGAATAACAAACCTCGAGGACCACATAACCCTCTACAAGCAAAAGATGTTGGCCACCTCCGTGGCGACAGATCCTTGCAAGGCTTGCATATGCCAGAGCTTCGGGTCCAGCCTCACCGGCCCTGCACTTTAATGGTTCGTCAACCTCCCGAGAAACTCTATCTCGACCTTTTCATAGCTGCACTACGCCATCCGAAAGCAATATTCCAACTGCAGGCACCTGGCCAAGCATCCTGATGCACTCAACAGCATGCGTATCAAGAGAGGAGAGTCGTTGAGGTCCTACATTGGTCGGTTCAATCGCGAGCTTACGTCGATTCCCCATTGTCCACCTCAAACCGCTCTCTACGCATTCAAAAATGGGCTCGACGTAACGTCCAAGCTCTATTACGACCAGACCAACCATACATGCTACGACATGCATTCGGTGCTCGCCCAGGCCTGGGCCAAGACCAACTGGGAGGAGGACGAACCGAACCGTATCGCTCACATGAACGAGCAAAAGGTGGTCGAACTCGCTGAAGCACCACAAAAGAGAGATTGGTCGAGGCCCGAGTCCTCGAGTTTGAGGTATGTGGATCGAAGAGACTAATGATCGATGATCGAGGAGGGATCACCCCTATAGCCGAACACCGAGGGTTGGCGAGATAGCTTCAGTACCTTACAACCTCAGCATCGACCAGAACTACCTGGTCAACAACGTTCTCAAGAACCTCGGGAACGCGGTGAAGTGGCCTGATGAGTTCATATTTTCACTCATTATTGGTTTCATTTATCTTTGTTTTTAGTTTCAATTTAGTTTATTTTAGTTATTTTTATTTCATGAATCACTCTAGGAGGGTATTGCGCTTGTAGTGGTGTATTTTTGCATGTTTGAGGTTGAATTCACCAAAAATCCGTACCGAAAGCAGTGGAAGTTCAAATAAATAGTCACTACTTCTTCCACACTTGGAATTTGAGCTAATGGAGAAGGTCAATCGAAAGAACTTTGAATCAGATTTCCAATGCAACTGGATTCGGGTCAATCGGAGTTCGGGATCAAAAGTTATGGCCAAAATTGTGAGAACAAGCAGAATCATTTGACGCAGCCAGAGATCGGTCGATATGGACGCACGTCGATTGATGCAAACATTTTTTACGAGTTTCTGGAAGGTTTTCACAAATCTTGGGCGAGATTTTGGCCAATATTGAAGAAATATATCATACTAGAAGCCCTGAAGACTCAAGATTAAAGATATATTCATTATAAAACATGGAGAGATATATATACATCAAATCTAATCCTATCTCCTCTAGAATTTAGCCTTGTAAAACCCAAATAAACACTATAAATACCCCTCTAGTTTAGATAATTCGGTTTGCTCTCTTTTATGTTTTTGTGCTTTTCTTTTATGTTTTATGCCTTCTTTATGTTTTCCTTAGAGTTTAAGTATTTAATTCCTACACTTTTTGAATTATAGTTTAAATTTAATGCAAGTTTATATTCTTTTAATTATGTCTTTTTCTTCAAATATGTCTAGCTAAATTCCTAGCAGGTTCTAGGGTTTGAATATTATTGTGGATGCATGTTTAGGATTAATTCACTAGGTTCATGATTCCTGTGTTTATTTTATAATTCTAAATTAATTTAAGGACCGAGAGTTGATGATTAATTTAGATGTCTAGCTATTGGTAGAAGGACCGAGAGGTGAATATTGATCGTGGGATTAGGAATGCTCTATACTATCCATTGAGATGTATTAGACTATAGGAATTGAACTGATTTACTTATGAGATTGACTAATTTTGTGTTCTTGAGACCGAGAGGAGATGTCACTAATTAGTAATCTAGGTTATATTTGCCCGACCAAGGAAATATAATATAATTGCACTATTCCACCTATTAATTTAATTGGTTCTTGCATGTCATCCATAATAAGATTTCTGCCCTAGGATCTGTGTTTTTATTTATTTGATTTAAGTTTTATTTTATTTTCTCTGCCTAGTTTTATAAATCCAACCCTGATTTCTAAATTACTCAAACAAGTAGTCTGAAATTATGCTTTAGTATATGGGGTTATTTCGCGCATCTTTTCCCTGTGGGTTCGACATTCGAGTTATAAATTTATTTGATCACTATTCTATAACCACTACCAAATCTAACACCGGAAGAAGCAGAAGTCCTGGCTCAAGAAGTTCAATAGCTGCGAGGCAGACTAAGAGAGATGGAGGATGATTATGCGGGGTGAAACACCCAATTAGCACTACTACAAGATCAAATAAGGCAAGGTGAAGATGCACCACCAAGAAGAACCATCCAGTAGAGGTTTCAACCCCAGCATGCAGAAGGCGGATTCAGAGTTGGCATCAATGCCAACAATTTCGAATTAAAGACTGGTCTGATTCAAATGGTTCAACATAACCAGTTTGGGGGAAGGCCCACTGAAGACCCATATGTGCACCTAACTCAATTCATCGATCTATGTGACACCATCAAGATCAACGGAGTGAGCCAAGATGCAATTAGATTAAGGCTCTTCTCATTCTCCCTACGAGACAAGGCGAGAGCACGGTTTGATGAAGTAGACCGGGCGCAGATTGGTACTTGGGAGGGGAATTGAGATCAAAATTCCTACTTAATTTCTTTCCTCCTAGTGTGACTATGAAGAGGAAGGCGCAAATCACTCACTTCATGCAGCAGGCCGATGAGACGATGTATGAGGCATGGGAGAGATTCAAAGAGCTGTTCAGAGCCTGTCCTGGTCATGGAATTGACTTGGAAGAACAAGCTTGCCACTTCTACGAAGGGTTGACACCGCAAATGAAGGAAAACTTGGATTCCTCAGCCGGAGGATCGATCACCTTGAAGACCCCGGAGGAAGCCATGGAACTCTTCACCAGGATGACCATGAATAGCTATCAGTGGCCTACACAAAGACAACTACCCACCGAAGCCGTAGAAGTTAGTGGGAAATTGGATCTGCTACAAGAAGTAATGAAACATCTCGAAGAATTTGCGAGATTGGAGGCTGGCCGAACCATTGCTGCTGTCAAGCCAGCCCAATGTCAAGCTATTGTGCCGATGGATACAGATCATGTGAACTGAGCAAGCTCCTCAAATCTGGAAAATACATTGCTCCCCACTGAGGTGAATTATGCCAGTAATTATCAATACAATTACCGCCAAGGGAATCAACGGAATCAATATTTCAGCTCCAACGTTCAGCGCAACCATCCTGAATTCTCTTATGCCAACACAAACGGTGCCGAGATTCCTCCGCCTGGTTTTATAGCTCAACAAGGAGCAATTGTGGAACATAAGAAGCCAATCATTGAGGATATTCTTGCAAAATTCATACAAAGTTCGGATACGATATTTGGAAAGGTTGAGCAGGAGGTGAAGAACATCGAGAATCAAGTTCATAACATCTCAAAGCACATGCAGATGTTCGACATTTAATTGAGCTAAATAGCAACTAAATTGGGTAACCAACACAAGCCGGGGCAGCTACCTAGCACAACTGAGGCCAATCCGAAGAGTAAACCAGTGAACGCCATCAAATTGAGGTCTGGAACAAGCTACAAGGGTCCGGAGAAGCCGATTGATGAAGAAACTGAAGAAAGGGGAGAAATTCCTGATCCTGGCAGCTTGGCGTCGACCGACGCACAACCTGCATTGATCGACGCATCCAACGAAGCCACGTCGACCGACACACAACCTGCATCGATCAACACATCCGACAAAGCCACGTCGATCAACACACATCGCGTCGATCAATGCAAAACTCCAGTTGCAGCATTGACCGATGCCAGTTTACAGCGGTCGACATGGAAGGCTTCTCCAGTCAATGACTCTCCTTCGAAGACCATTCCGAAACCTCCAATGCCCTTCCCTCAACGATTTCTGAAGAAGAAGAAAGATGACAAGTATGCAAGGTTTGTGGACACTCTGAAAAAGGTAAATATTAATTTACATATGATCGATGCCTTGGGGGTAGGGATGTCAATAAAGCCCGAAACCGATGGGTCGGCCCGAAACCGGTGGGCTAAAATGCGGGTTAGGGTAAAAAATTTCCAACCTGAAATTATTTTTAACCGAACGGGTTGAACCCGACGGGTTGGCGGCCCGAACGGGCTGAGCCCGGTGGGTTGCGGGTCGGCCCGTAGGTCCGGCAATATTTAATAATTTATTATTTATTATTTCTAATATTATTTATATTCTACTATACCCATTAATTATATACCTAATTCCATAGACCTAATTTTCCGTCATACAAAATCTCATCAATCTCTCCCAATGACGTAGTCTTCAACCCTCAAATCGAAAAATCTCTCATTTCTTCCTCTTTCACTGTCTTCCACTCGTCACTCTTCTAATTAGCGTACCTACTCATTTCTTCCTTTCAAGAACCTTTAGCCACTCGTTGTTATGTTCATCCAAGTGAAAGCTATATTTAATTTTTTAATCATTATTTTATCATTTTATACGTTGAGAAATGTACTTCTATTACTTAAATTAGTTGGTATATAAGGATTGACATTTTTTTTCTTTTCAAACTATGATTATCCACTTATCACTATTTTTTTGCAAATATATTGTTATTTGATGTCTTTTATTTATGTTGGTTCATCATTTTCTTTTTTATTTTGTTTTAGGGGTTGTTAAAATATTTTAAGAAAATCTTTACAAAAATAAACTCGTAAATATTACCAACCCGATGGGTCAGCCCGAAAACCGGTGGGTTAGGGTTAGGTTCAAGAATTTTTAGCCCGATAAAAATTCAGCCCGATTCAACCCGGACCGAATAGCCCGCAACCCGATAGGGTTAGCCCGAAATCCGACGGGTTAGCCCGATTGACATCCCTACTTGCGGGAGATTCCGAGTTAAATGATGTTCCTCGGGAAGCTCATGAGCGAGAAGAAACAGTTCATCGAGAATGAAACTATTCCCATCCGTGAGGAATGCAGTCTGCTACTTCAGAAGAACTTGCTAATCAAGAGGAGCAACCTCGGATGCTTCTCCATACCTGTGGAAATCGGTGGGATAGAATTCAAGAAGGTACTATGCAACACCGGTGCTAGCATAAACCTTATGCCTTACTTAGTATTCAAGAAGCTCAATATTGGAGAGATGAGGCCTACTACCATCACACTTCAGATGGCGGATCGGACAGTCGCTCGCCCCAAATGAATCATCGAAGACATGCTCATCCGGGTTGGTCACTTGATCTTCCCCGCAGATTTCGTTGTCCATGACATGAAGGAAGACGATAATGTCCATGATCCTTGGGCATGAGTTCCTTGATACAAGTGGAGCTCTCATCGACAGCAAGAATGGGGAAATTACACTCCGAGCAAACAACGAAAAGATCACCTTCGTGATTGACAAGAGCCGAAAGCAAAAGGAGTGTAATCAGATTGACATGGAGGAAGAGGAGGAAGAAGACGATGAAGAGGAAGCCGATGCAATAGAGTGGGAACGCAAAAATGAAGGGGTGAAATTAGCAACTAAGCCTTCCAAATTCGGTTTTACCACGATAGTGCACAACGGATTAATCTACACGATTGACAAGGTAGGCCGCCGAGTGTGGACTCGATCTCCTCCTTGATGATCTCATGAGGTAACGTCGAGCTACGACGTAAAATAAGCACTTATTGGGAGGTAACCCAATTTTCCTATTTATTTTGTTATTTCCTTTCCTGTTTTGTTCTAACTTTAATTTGTAGTTTAAAAAAATTTGAGTGAAGTCTCGGCGTTGATCAACGCAGCCTGGCATCGATTGACACTGAGAAAGCCGATGTGATGCATTTTGATTCGATGAGCGGGTCATGAGAAGGCATCACGTCGATCGATTCAGACTCGCGTGGATCGACGCAAAGTGTTAGGTATAAATGTAGAAATCCCTCATTTAAATTGATGTTTTGATGTGTCAAAACCGTATACCAAAGTCTAGGCCTTAGAGTTATTATCTCATGTAATCCTTGTATAGGATGATCGAGTTTTAATAATCTAGGAGAAGAAAACTGTCAAAAACTGTGGAACAATATTTTTAAGAAGCCATCCAGAGGAGAAAACTGTCAAGGATAACGGACAAGGAAAATTGAGCAGAGTAACGGACGCGAAAAACTGTGCTGACAGTTCTTCAACTGTCAAGGATCATATAGCAAAGAAAACTGTGAACACAGTTTTCATAAAGAAACTGTCGAGAGGTGCTCACAATTTCATATCAGGACAGTTTCACGTCAAAGGAACACATGAATAGCAAGATGCCGATCAGTCATAAAAGAACATTAAATACTGTAAACTGGTTACCTAATCTGCTGGCTAACACAAACTATCGTTTATAAAATTGTTGATTAAAAACTGAGTCGTCAGTTTGGATTTGAACTGCATGCGTTTAAGAGTGCAAATAACTGTTTTTACACTTCCGCTGCACATTATACATACTCTGATCTGGGACCTGCTTTGAGTCGCTTAAGACCGGATCCGTACTTCCCTGCACTCTTAATTGCTTGTTAAGTGTGATTAACGAGCAGGTTATCTCAAGATAATGATGAGTTATCCAAGCCTTCCCATGTACAACCCGGAGAAGTTCGAGGTATGAAAGAAGAGATGTCTCATCCAACTGAGAGCTCAGCATCCAGAGATGGATGAAATTTTGAAGAAAGGACCTCTAAAGATCCAGAAAATTAAAATCCAGCTCGCAGGAGAAAATGGCCCAGGTGGTGTCGAAATGATAGATAAACCACTGGAAGAATGGACACTTGATGACAAGAAACGTCATCAGCTGGATCCTATCGCTCAAGATATGATTATGCAATCTCTCCCAAAATCTATCATGGACGAAGCCATAGAGAACAACAGTGTTAAAGAGCTGTGGGACTGGATCAAAGAACTTACTAGGGAAACTAAAACTATGAGGCGCAATAAGAAACAAATATGCATCGACAAATATCAATCCTTCCAGATGCTTCCTGGCAAAACGATCAAATCGATGGAAGCAAGGTTTAACGCCATTATCAGCGAAATGAAAAATCTTGGAAGATAAGAAAAGGTGGCTGACATGAACGCCAAAATTCTTTCAAGAATGTCGAAGGAAGATTGGTTTGTCAAAACCACCAGTTTGAAGGCCATGGATCTCTCGAAAATGTCAATCAAAGAATTGTTCGCCGAACTTCAAGCCCATGAATGGGATATTCAGATAGTGAACAAGAATGAAGATGTTAGAACCTCGAATTCAGCAGCTGATGGGGACGCAACATTCTTTGTAAAGAGAGAATTCCAAAGGCGACCCAAGAGGCTAGTTCATTTCGAGAAAACTGCCTATCAATCCTCACTAGCGAAGGATACCTCCACCCCAGTTCAGAAGAAGGAAGCTGAACTGTCAGTTGCCAAACTGGAGGAACAGATGAGGAGCCAGGCCGTACTTCTCGAGAAGGCCAAAGGAAAAGGGAAGGAAGCTCAGTCCAGTGAGCAAAGGTTCACAAAGAGAGAGCCACGCACATGCTACAACTCTCCAGATCATCTGAAGTACGAATGCCCTCTAGTTTCTCAGGAGGAGAGAGACAGATTGAAGAAGGTGTTTGAAAGGAGAGCATCTAAAACAGTGGCCCAAGCAATGCTCACAAGAACTGAAGTGCCAGACATACCAGACCATGATGATGGCTACTACACATCTGAGGATGAGAATGATGAGGAAGCACTTCTTGCCTTCATGGCAGCTATTGATGATTCTGCTTGTTCTCACGGTTTTGGCCATAACTTTTACTCCTGAACTCCGATTGACCCGAGTCCAGTCGCATTGGAAATCTGATTCAAAGTTCTTTCGATTGACCTGCTCCATTAGCTCAAATTCCAAGTGTGGAGGAAGTCGTGACTGTTTCTTTGAACATCCACTGCTTTCGGTACGAATTTTCGGTGAATTCAACCTCAAACCTGCAAAAATACACCACTACAAGCGCAATACCCTCCTAGAGTGATTGATGAAATAAAAATAACTAAAATAAACTAATATGAAACTAAAGACAGAGATAAATCAAACCAATAATGAGTGAAAATATGAACTCATCAGGCCACTTCACTGTGTTCCCGAGGTTCTTGAGAATGTCGTTGACCAGGTAGTTCTGGTCGATGCTGAGGTTGTAAGGCACTAAAGCTATCTCGCCAACCCTCGGTGTTCGGCTATAATGGTGATCCCTCCTCGATCGTCGATCGTTAGTCTCTTCAATCCACATACCTCAAACTCGAGGACTCGGGCCTCAACCAATCTCTCTTTTGTGGTGCTTCAGCGAGTTCGACCACCTGTGGTCGTTGTGGAAGTCACATAACTTCTTTGTATCGCGCAACTTTGGGGCTGACTTCATCTTCCCAGGCCATGATCACCGCTATTTCCCTGTGGGTTCGACATTCGAGTTATAAATTTATATGACCACTATTCTATAATTAATATGTTAGAAATAGCGGTGATCATGGCCTGGGAAGATCAAGTCAGACCCGAAGTTGCGCAATACAAAGAAGTTATGCGACTTCCACAACGACCACAGGCTCAAAACAGAGGAGTGTCAAGCACTCTGTTTAGAAGTCCTCGAACTATTAAAGAATGGATTCCTCAAGGAATACCTGACAAACAAAGGCAAAAATATGTGGACGAGAAAAAGGCAGGCAAATCTGGCCAGGAATGCGGAACCCCAAAACAAGCCACCACTGGCTGAACGAACAGTTCACGTCATCGTAGGCAGATCGGAATATTTCAACATTGGAGTTTTTACAAGACATTGAAGATTCCTCTTCAATTCCTAAGGTAGTTAAATAATATGTTTACTTTTGTTCTAGTTATGATTTGTGGCTAGAAATCCTAGCAGATTCTAGGGCTTGTGATATTCTTTTTTTATGCATGTTTGAATGAAATCAATGCTTAAGCATGGTTTAATTTCCTGAACTTAATCGATTGAATCTAGATTTAAAGAAGGATCAAGAGATGAATTTAGATCTAGGTTTATAGTTATTAATCGAAAGACCGAGAGGAGAAGATTAATAATAGGAAGAGGAAATTAAATATACTTGTTTATCGTCTCAAAAGTAAGAATCATGTGTAGGATCTAATTAGATAACTATTGAGATTGGTTGAATTTGTGTTCTTGAGACCGAGAGGAGATAGTCTCAGTTTAACAATCTAGGGTTCTAATTGTCTGACCAAGGAATTTAATCCACATGAATCTTAATTTATCCCCATTGTTGAGTTGATGATTTTGCATGCTAAAGTTTATAATATCTGCCCTAGGATATGTATCTTTAATAATTGTCTTTTAAACCTTTAATTTTATGCACTTGTCATCTTTAAATTCCAAAATAAAACCCCTTTTCTAAATTCCTTAAACTTCTATGTTCGAAGAACTATAGCTAGTAATCTGATATTTCGTTGCACAGTCCCTGTGGGATCGACCACCTTATGGTGTAAAATTTATTTGCTCGCTGCTTTCTGCAGTTATCAAATTGACGCCATTTCCGTGGATTGTCAGATTTATCGAGATATTAGTTTGTTGTTAGATCTGATGGATTGAGGTTGTATTTTATTTGAATTTTTGTTTTATTTTCGTGTTAATTTGGTTTTTGTGAATTAATTTCATGCTTTAGGGTTTTGCGTGCATTTTTTTGGATTTCTGCATTTGTGTCAACCGACACAGCCGCAACATTCGTGTCGATCGATAGAGCCCCTGTCGATCAACATAGAGGCTGGTTTTCTACTTTTCTTTTCTCAGGTTGCATGAACACGAGGGCTCGAGACAAACCACTCGAGGTATTTGATTCAGAAATCAAAGCCACAGTTGAGAAAAAGAAGAGCAAAGTGAAACAAAGCACATCCACAACCATGGATCCACCGCACAATTCAGACGGTAAGGACTTCTCAGACATGCCACCATTGGAGGAGAAGCACACACAACTCACTCAAGGGAATGCCCTTCTTCTAGTCCAAGTGGTCAACCACATGAAGGACATTATCAAGCAACTCGTGGCTGAAAGAGAGACATACAGGCTCGAGGCTCAAAGGAGAGAAAGAGAGCGGGAAAGAGAAAAATGCCGCCAAGAGGACTTCGATGATGAGGATCCAAATGCTATGGCAAGAAAGTACAGACACCAGCCCGGGAATGAGGGATTCATTATTGGTATAACTGCCAATAACTTTGAACTCAAGACCGGCTTGATTCAAATGGTTCAACAGAACCAATATGATGGCCGAGCAGTGGAGGATCCATACACCCATCTCAAAATGTTCGTGGATGTGTGTGATACCATCAAGCAGAACGGAGTCAGCCAGGATGTGATCCGTTTGCGCATGTTTCCCTTCTCACTTCGGGATTAGGCTGGAACGTGGTTTACAACCCTAGATTGCAGCAGCATCCGCACTTGGGCAGATCTCCGAGTCGAGTTCCTCTCAGCATTTGTCCCACCATAAGTGATCATTCAAAAAAAGATGGAAATCCTGCAGTTCCACCAGAAGATGGAAGA
Organism: Plectranthus barbatus; assembly: GCA_026898455.1. Lineage (NCBI taxonomy): Eukaryota > Viridiplantae > Streptophyta > Magnoliopsida > Lamiales > Lamiaceae > Plectranthus > Plectranthus barbatus. The sequence goes on along the minus strand of JAPKLW010000055.1, from coordinate 569,709 downwards.
ATCCTTATTCGAGGCGTGGAGCAGGTTCAATGAATTGCTAAGGAGCTGCCCGAGACATGGAGTGGACACTGAGGATAAGGCCCACATTTTCTACTGAGGGATGACCGAAAGAACCCAAGAGTTTGTTGATAATGCAGTCGGAGGTTCTCTGATGAGTCTGTCACCTGAAAAAGCCCTCAAGTTGTTCAAGAAAATGGCCGTGCATACTCAACAATGGGCTAACCCGAGGAGACCACAAGTTCGAGCTGTGGAAAAAAAGGAAGATGACACCTTGAAGAAGGTGATTGAAAAGCTCAAGGGGGAGGTTGAAAAACTAACTTCTAATGCTGCTTGAGTTTCTATTGCACAGGTTGACCCCATAGCCGATGTGAACTACATGAACCGAGGAGGTTATCAGAACTAATATCGGCAAGGGGTATATCAGTATTACAACCCGAGAGCCCATCCTGAATTTTCCTATGCTCAGCCGGAAGGTGCCGAACATCCTTCACCAGACTATGATGTGCACAATGGTGAGATCGTGGAGAAGAAGAAGGAGAGCCTCAATGAGGTGCTGTAGAAGTTCATCAAGGCTTCCCGACTACCGGGTTGGAAAGATTGAAAAAGAGGTGAAAGGGGTCAATAACAAGGTGGAGCTGCTCGGAAAGCATGTGCAAATCATCGAAACCCAAGTGAGTCAAATTGCTACCTCAATCGGGGAACAACACACGCCGGAAAAGATGTCAAGCACCACCAAAACCAACCCCAAGAACCAGAAAGACTGCAAGGCCATAAAATTGAGGTGTGGAATGAGCTATACAAGTTCGAGCATGCCCCAAAACAAGTTTGGGGGAGAAGAGGAGGAGCAGACTGCTGAGTGTCGATCGACACAGAGGCTAGGAGGAGGCGATCGACTTGAGTGATGAAGAATCGATCGACAGGGACTTAATGGGTGTGTCAACTGACACACCCCCTGTCAATCAACATGGAGGACAGACAGCCACAATTCCTGCCCAGTCAACATAGAGGCTACCCCAGCACAAAACCTCAAGTTCCGGAGCTGCTCAACTCCCTCCGATGCCTTTTCCTCAACGCTTTGCCAAGCAAAAGGAGGATTCCAAGTTCTCTCGCTTTGTTGAGAACTTGAAGAAGGTGAGTATTAACTTACCTTTGATTGAAGCTCTGCGTGAAATTCCAGGTTATATGAAGTTTCTCCGCAAGCTGATGAGCGAGAAGAGACACTTTGTGGAGCATGCAACAGTAAAGCTTCATTAGCAATGCAGCTTACTCCTACAAAAGAAGATTCCAATCAAAAAGAGTGATCCAGGCTATTTCACCATCCCAGTTAAGATTGAGGGATCGAGTTCGAGAAGGTGTTGTGCGACACTGGTGCCAGCATCAACCAGATGCCTTATTCCATCTTCCAGCGCCTCATGATTGGGGAGTTGAGGCCGACCAGGATCACATTGCAGATGGCAGACCGCTCTGTGTCTCGCCCGAAAGGTATCCTTGAAGATGTGCTTATCCGTGTTGGTCACCTTATCTTTCCTGCAGATTTCGTGGTCTTGGATATGAAGGAAGATGGCAGCACACCCCTCATCTTGGGAAGGGAGCTTCTGGATACCAGTTCTGCATTGATTGACTATTGCGGTGGGGAGATCACACTCCGAGCTAATGAAGAGAAGATCATTTCAAGCTCGACAGAAGCCGGTAGTAATCTAAATTCTTTAGAATTACCTCCTATGAAGAATTTGAAGAAGAAGAAATCGAAGAAGAAAGAGAGGACCAAGCCGCTCGAGAATGGGAGAGAGGAAATGAGGTGGCAAAACTGTAAACTACACCATCTCATCCCGAGCTCACTGTCATTCAAGACCGACTTGTCTATATGGTGGATGCTCGAGGAAGGCGAGTGCACTCTAGCCCGCATTGGTTCTGAGAAAAGAGGAACCGTCGCGCTACGACATTAACTAAAGCACTCGTTGGAAGGTAACCCAAATCTCTATTTGCTTTCTTTTTTATTTCCTTTGTTTTATTTTTTTATTTTTGTTTCTGTTTTTATTTTTCTATTTTCCTTTATTTTTAATTTTTGAAAAAAAACAAAAAAACAAAAATCTAGGATTTACCTCTGTGTCGATCGACATGCCTGATGTCGATCGACACAGCGGTCAAGCACGGAGTTACTCTTTCGACTTGTGCAGGAAGTCAATTTGAAAGCTCTGTGTCGATCGACACACAGCATGTCGATCGACATAGAGTGCTAACAGACCCAAATCTTCGTTGTAACGAGCTGATTCCTCTGGTGGATAAAAATGTTGATGTCTGAGATCAACGAGTCAGGTACGGGTTCTTTTTATTGTCTGATTTTCAACCTTTTCCTTACTCTCCGAGTTCAAAATAAGTTTGGGGGGATGTGGACAAGAAATTCGAACTTATCTATCTTTTATTTACTTTATTTGCTTTAGTTTATATGCTTTGTTTAAATTTATGCCTAGAAAAAAAATATGGATTAAGTGTGAGGAAACTTTCTTATTGAATAATTGAACCCACTTGAACTGATTGCGATTTGAACTTGACTAGGGATTAGTTTGATTTGATTTCAATTGTGATTGATTGCATGTGAATGTTAAAACTGCATGATAGGGTCTAATTGAAACTTACACTTGCATGATGTTTGAGTGGACTAAAATTGACAAAGGAAGAAGTTTTTGAACTCAAGTGAGATTTTGAGCTTTATTCGTTTGATATGAGATTTGCATGTATGTTTTTGTTTCTCTAGAACTTGCTTCTATTCTGTTTCGAGACTGCATAGTGTGCACGATGATAGAAAATGATCGTATGCCATCTTTGTTAGCCAATTATTCCAAACACTGTCCCTTGTGATATTTTGTCTTTTGATTAGCCCCTTTGAGCCTGTTACTTTTTCTTTCTTGGTCTTAGAGTTAAGAAAAACATTGTAGTTCTATTTTGCCTATGAGATAGTGCTATGAAAAAAGTGAATTGTATCCTATCTAGGGATGTCAATCGGGCTAACCCGTCGGGTTTCGGGCTAACCCTATCGGGCTGCGGGCTATTCGGTCCGGGTTGAATCGGGCTGAATTTTTATCGGGCTAAAAATTCTTGAACCTAACCCTAACCCACCGGTTTTCGGGCTGACCCGTCGGGTTGGCAATATTTACGAGTTTATTTTTGTAAAGATTTTCATAAAATATTTTAACAACCCCTAAAACAAAATAAAAAAAGAAAATGATGAACCAACATAAATAAAAGACATCAAATAACAATATCTTTGCAAAAAAATAGTGATAAGTGGATAATCATAGTTTGAAAAGAAAAAAAAACATCAATCCTTATATACCAACTAATTTAAGTAATAGAAGTACATTTCTCAACGTACAAAATGATAAAATAATGATTAAAAAATTAAATATAGCTTTCAATTAGGTGAACATAACAACGAGTGGCTAAAGGTTCATGAAAGGAAGAAATGAGTAGGTACGCTAATTAGGAGAGTGACGAGTGGAAGACAGTGAAAGAGGAAGAAATGAGAGGTTTTTCGATTTGAGGGTAAAGGACTACGTCATTGGGAGAGATTGATGAGATTTTGTGTGACGGAAAATTAGGTCTAGGGAATTAGGTATATAATTAATGGGTATAGTAGGATATAAATAATATTAGAAATAATAAATAATAAAATATTAAATATATTATTAAATATTGTCGGACCTACGGGCCGACCCGCAACCCACCGGGCTCAACCCGTTCGGGCCGCCAACCCGTCGGGTTCAACCCGTTCGGTTAAAAATAATTTCGGGTTGGAAATTTCTTACCCTAACCCGCATTTTAGCCCACCGGTTTCGGGCTGACCCATCGGTTTCGGGCTTTATTGACATCCCTAATCCTATCTATAGGATTTGGGTGAAATTAAGGTAATTATTATAGGTGGACAAGAAATTTAAAAATTGGTGTACAAAAGGAGGTTGGGCTCTAAAAATATATATATATGATGATTATGTCCTTATAAGCTCAAATCATTTTTTATCTTTAAGAGCATAAAAGGATTAGGAAAAAAAAGAGTCTTGGTTTGTGTTGGAAATATTAGGAGATGGGATGGGTGTTGATAGATAGTGATTGGATTTATTGAGAGTAGCTAACTCAATTATTTAGTCTCTAGGCCAAATTTTCCCTACCCTTCACAAAAGCCTACATTACAACCTCAACAAAAGTCCTTTTTTATTCTTGATTTGTGTGCACAATTTAGCAGTGGAGATTCTAGAAATTTTGCTAGCCTATGGTAGAAATCTCTTCAATAGTGTTGTGAATGCTTTCATTGAAACCCAAACACTTGAGTGCATGAGCGAAACACTTCCTTGTGAGCCTTCCGAAGTTGATGGATTTGCTATCTCTTTCAAATTGCTTGTGTGATGTGAATAAGTGATCTTTGATTGTGAAGAATCTTGTGAGGCATTGCACTTTCAACTACTTGAGATTTCTTTTCTTTGATTGAGGACAATCGAGTATTCAAGTTTGGGGGGTGGTTTGATAAGTTCATATTTGTACTCACTTATCCATATTTTTCTCCATTATTTTAGGTTAATTTGTTTATGTTTTTAGTTGTTTATGTACATGAGTCTACTTTAGAGGATGCTATGCTTTTGATGCTAAGTTTTGCAGGTATTTAGGGCTAAAAAGAGGTCAAATGATGAAAAGAACCAAATTACACAAAGTTTCCGCTTCGATTGCCACATGGGAAGTCGACCAAGTTAGAAGACGAGCTAAAATCCTGAAGTAGGACCTCTGTATCGATCGACGTGGTGCATGCCAATCGACATAGAGGTCAGATGTCGATCGAAGGCAAACCAGAAGAAGAGCTCAACATGTTTGCAGGCATGTCGATCGCCACGGTGCGTGTCGATCGACACGGAGGCTGGACAAGGGGAAGTCGATACACTTACCTGTGTGTCGATCGACACAGAGGTCCGAGAAGGAATTTTGGCCTATTTTGGCAATTTTTGTTATTTTAGCTCAATACCTAGTTTAGATATTTTGGCTCCTCTATAAATACCCTACTCAATTATGCATGAAAATATGTTGTTTTGGACACTTAGAATATTTCAACATTGGAGTTTTTACAAGACTTTAAAGGTTCCTCTTCAATTCTTGAGGTAATTTAATTATATGTTCACTTTTGTTCTAGTTATGATTTGTGGCTAGAAACCCTAGCAGATTCTAGGGCTTGTGATATTCTTTTCTGATGCATGTTTGAATGAAATCAACTCTTAAGCATGGTTCAATTTCCTGAATTTAATCAATTAAATCTAGATTTAAAGAAGGATCAAGAGATTAATTAAGATCTAGGTTTATAGTTATTAATCGAAAGACCAAGAGGAGAAGATTAATAATAGGAAGAGGAAATTAAATATACATGTTTTCTGTCTCAAAAAGAAGAATCATGTGTAGGATCTAATTAGATAACTATTGAGATTGGTTGAATTTGTGTTCTTGAGACCGAGAGGAGATAGTCACAGTTTAACAATCTAGGGTTCTAATTGTCTGACCATGGAATTTAATCCACATGAATCTTAATTCATCCCCGTTGCTGAGTTGATGATTTTGCATGCTAAAGTTTAGAATATCTGCCCTAGGATCTGTATCTTTAATAATTGTCTTTTAAAACCTTTAATTTTATGCACTTTTCATCTTTAAATTCCAAAACAAAATCCCTTTTCTAAATTCCTTAAACTTCTATGTTCTAAGAACTATAGCTAGTAATCTGATATTTCGTTGCACAGTCCATGTGGGATCAACCACCTTAGGGTGTAAACTTTATTTGCTCACTGCTTTCTGCAGTTATCAGTGCCCAGCACCGACACTCCACTTTCCACGAACTGCGTTAAACTCATGGTTCGGTCGGTAGAACGCGATGTCAACCCGATGATTATCCTCAGTGGTGAGAACCGTCTACTTGTACCCTGGAAAGCGAACCAAACAACAATTAGTAACCGAGCATTATATAATCGAGCAGTACACTTAGGGAATCCCTGCACTTATAGGCACTCCGCTCTCGCCCAGGAATTCCGGGTCGGCGTGGTTCATCTTTTGTCACACTCAATTATTCTTCCACAGGTGGGTGTTCTGGGCACATTTGGTAATCATGGGCTCCCTCAACGAGTCCTTCATTGTAAAGTAGTAGTACCCGGCCTCATACCTACTCAGCCGGTACAAGTAATGCCACTCACGAGGGTCAGCAACCTGAGGCCTGCATCGAAAAATACGAGCAATGTGCCGAGCATATGGCACCAGCTGATCGGTGCCACCTGGAAAGGAGCCAGGCCGTAGAATTGAAGCATGGCCCGTAAGAAGGGATGCGGTGGGAGCCTGATCCCGTACTTGACGACTGGCAAGTAGAAGGCCACATCGTCGGCATTTGGTACACCATCTTATGGCATGCGGTGCCCATGGAGTTCTTCTTCACTAACTCCTCGGTGGCGAGGGATACAGCTGACCGAACCGGATCCTCTGAGTTGATTATGTATTTCTTCACATTGGAGGTATCGATCTCTATCGGGACATAAGAGTCTTCACTATCTTCCTCAGAATTGTTTCCCGACTCCTCACAATCGGACCCCTCCTCGGAACCGAGGTCCTCGCCGATGGACCCTCAATCGAACCGATCACCCTTAGAGCTCGAGGAGACCACCTCCTCATGGTCGGATGAACGTCTGATTTCTGCCTCGGTCGAACCCATTGACGAGGAGGGTTCCTCCAAATCTCAACATATGAACCCATCTCACGATTATCTAAGTACTGAAAGCACAAAAAACACAAAAAATGCAAAGTTTGGAAAAAAGAGGCCCCCCGCAAAGCAAAAAGAGAAAAATGCACGCATACAAATGAGAGGGAAACGACCTCGAAAACCAAATATTCACAAGAAACCGGTTAAAACTGAATAACCGCACCCAGCAACTCCAACAGACACAACTACCCAAGCAGTTACACCCTGTAACAACACCACCCAGGCACCCGTCTACACCAGCCAATCCGCCAACAGTCAACATACACCGCAACACGAATTAAAAGGCATAAACAGGAAAGAATAGGGAAAATTGCACAAAATCAAAGAAAGCACGACCCTAAACCAACAAACAAACAAGGCAGCCTAATATTGAAAATCGGGCCTAAAAAGCAGGGATAAGAGGAGAGCAATAGCCAGATTGGAAGTAATTGCAGCAATCATAAACAATTGTTCAAGAAATTCATCAACACACACTAGAAGATACTTGCAAACACACTACACGCTCGAATCATTATGCCCCGACATCGAAATCAAAAACATGTAAAACAGAAGGAACCAATGTTGAATGAACAATGCGACGTAAAAGGAGGATGCGTACATGCATCTGAAAACAAAAATCAACGTACAAAAACAAGGCTAAAACCTAGTCTCAAAGTCGTGCAAAATCAACTTGACCTATTACTATCCTAGCACGAACCTAGGTATTCTAAACGACATACACAATCAACGAAAGCATAAATTGATTGAAGAAAGACAAAATTAGCATAAGAACTTACCAACAATGAGAGTGGAGTGAGGCACGAAGTTTGAGACGAGTGCGAAGCAGCAACAATCGTCGGAATAAATGAGTCACGGGGAGAGAGAGAGAGAAAGTGAGAAAAAAGTCAATCGAAAAGTGAAATGAAAAATAGAAATGGTTTCTCCATTTAAAGCCAAAACCGTTCGACTCCCCGTAATTGACCCCAAAGTTGGTGGTAATTACGGGCATGCCACCGCAAGGGCGGCAAAAATCAAACCCCCCGAGTTTCATGCTCGACATCGAGCATGCTTGGGGCTCACAGTCGAGCACTATCCTCCTTGTAGTTGACCCGCTCATGAAAAACCCAAACTATTGCCTAACACCGCGGGACGAACTCGGAGTTGCCTAAATCAGGAGATCGATACCGACCCTTCGAGCTCCTCGACATTGATCACGATCAGGGGTCAGTGGCGAGAAGGATGTGAAGCCCTAGAAAGCCTGGCGGCGCATGACCGTTGGAAACCCTAACTGACCCCGAGAAACTCAGAGCCACTCCAAAAATCACGGCTAGCACGAGCTCGCCCATAGCTAGTGTTAGGTCAGTTTTCCCTCCCCTATCGTGTCTATAAATAGGAGCAGGGAATTCAATTTCTGGTATCTTTTTGTTTTCTGAAAACTTAAGTTGTAACGCTATCGGAATCGCCCCAAAATTTACGTCATAAATACGAGTTTCTTCTCGCTTTCTTGCTTGTTCTTCTTATTATTTACATCTCAATTGCTCTTTATTTTGTGTTATCGATTGTCTTTCTTTCTGTTATTCGTTGTTACTTAACGAACTCCAGGAGTTCCTTTATCCCAATAAATCGAACCTCAACGACAGTCATTGTTAGTCTAAGTCATCATCCTCACATAATGTTTCACTTAAAAAATGAACGATCGATCATCTACGACGTGAGAAAATTAAGAATCAAAAAAGAAAAATATAATCTTTTGAGTTACAAAAATTCTACTTGAAAAGTGCACAAACTAATTATAGGAATCATTCATTTTAAGATTATATAAGTTTTTTGTTTTGTAAATATATTAAAACCATGTAAATAATTTAACAATTTCAAATCGTCTCTTTTCCCTATTAAATAAAATAGCATGAGCTATTGAATATTATTATATAAATATATGTGTTGTATAAATAAATTATGTATATATGGAGAGAATATTTGATCCATGAAATGCATTGTAAAAAAAATTCCCTCTGAAAAAAAAAAAATCAAGTCCATCATATCTAAAAAAATTAATGGTTGATATGCAAACAAGTAATGAATAAAATATAATCAAGCAATAAAATAATCAAGCAACATTATAATCAAACAATGACCTAAACATAATCAAGCAACGTTATAAATATAATCAAGCATCTTTCTCACTTTCTCACATTAAAGATTTTCTCATCGGATATATATTCTCAAATTTATTTGATCACATAAACTGGTATTCATTTTCCAAGATATAAAAAGTAACTGATTAATATAGAAGTCCCATGTTCCATATGAAAGTTCGATGTTCGATCTCTAGCAAGTTGCAATCCAACCTTAATTCTTTTTCAAATATGCAAAAATATTTATATTGATTTCATAATTTACTCGTTAAATCAATATTCAAATCCATCAAAATGAAAATCTCATAATTTGTACTAATAGTCAACGTTTTATCTCTTGTACTAATTCCAAAACAGTTGATTAATACAAGTGGGCTTATAACTCATCCCATGCCATTATGCATTCTCATCTGCTTAATTTCACTCAGAAACAACACGATCATAGCTGCCAGACATTGTTTTCACATCATCAAGTCTTCCGCCATTTTTGAACCTGCAAAGCAGCCCCAAAGCTGCCTTCTTCCTCATCACATTCTTCACTTTGCTTCTCCCCTCAAACTCCTCCTTTTCAAGCAAGTGCATCGACTCAAATCCACACCTCTCCGCTTCTCCTCCTCCACTTCTAGAACCCGAGTCAAATTTGGGCAAGACACTCTGCAGAAAACCGAGCATTTTTCGAAACCCCGAAATATACCAACCTTGGTGCAGGAGTAGAAGAGAGGATGGAGATATGGTTTGGAGAAGCAAGCAGTTCAAGAATCCAGCATTTATAGGGGGGGAAATTTATGTAAATCCAATTGTGTTGCTTTAGCTACTCCATAGATATGTTTGGCAGATGCAAATATTAGTTCCACTGTCATACTTTAATTGTAATCCACATGATGTATTTCTATTACATTATATTAGTCCTAACTCTTTTTTTTGTCTGTTGGAATTGGAGGGAAATTTGGTTGAATTTACACTTGTTTCTCCACTAAACTACAAGGCTTTGAATGGAAGAAAATGAAAGTACTGCTCCACTATTGTTGAAATCTTACAACATTCAAAAGGTTTTGCATATTATATTTTTTATTTGGTCAATGTGTAGTTTCTTAAATGCTGTTTGGATTTGAGTGGTGATGCAGCTGATATGAAATGCTTACAATATTATTAATATATATATATGATGTAGATTCGATGTTAAAATTTACTTTGTATTATAATATAAATAAAATCAAAGACTTTACTTTACTCAACTAATTTGTGGATTGAGATTTATTCATAATTTTATTTTTTTACTTTTTATATTATACATAAAATATATTGTATTTTTTTTTTTTTTTGTTAAATGTTGCTTAGAAAATATGTTTTTTTTAAAATTTATGTTTTTTATCTCAAACAATTGACGTGATTATTGTAAATGTTAAAATTTATCTATATTCACTAGACTTTATTTTTAGCACCAAATATAATATATACGGAGTGAACAGTAATCAGCATTTTTATCTATCATCAATTAATGATCGAGATTAAAACTTATCTATTAACTTATAGTACTTAAGTTTAAAATATATTCTGCTGTATTATTGTATAGATTATGCATAAGAGAATACAATTCTTTTAATACTCGTTTTTTCGACATAATCAATGTAAAAATTTAAATTCATTCTTATCTAGTATCATCCTTATGTTATTATTTTTAATATTAAATTCAATATACATTCATCTATATAAATGGTTACTCATCCTCACCTAATGCTTGACATATTTCTGATAGAATAGTTGAAGCTTATATAAAAATGAAACTCTTGCCGTAAGCCGCTATCAGTAACACATTGTGAAACTATATATCAGTCTATA
>JAPKLW010000055.1:538473-558974 GCA_026898455.1 Plectranthus barbatus | reverse complement strand
AAAAAAAAAATACATCCGGACGCTAAGCTCTACCCGAGCACTCGAATAGTGAAAAACTTCATATGGCCTTTTTATGGGCAGAGGAAGAAGCATGTGTTGGGATATGAAGCAAGAGATTAGGCACATCATCAAACTGAAGAACCCCTCCAGTTCTACACTTGGACAATAGTTGAGCAGCTTCTTCTTTAGACATCAAAATCTTGACTTGAACTGCAGAGTTTTTGAGGTAGCTGCAGTCATCATTCGCCTTCGATTCAAAATGCACTTTCTTCTACACCTTCACTGAGGCTGCTGCCTCCTTCTTGTTCAAATCATCTCTGCATACGAACTGTTGTACCTTGGGCTTCTTTTGATATACATGTTTCAGAAATTCCATTTCGGGCTAGATAGCTACGTCTATTTATGAACTCACATTGTTGGGTATCGGTACCTATTATAGCTTAGACATTTGATAAATGTTTGAAGTTAAGTGAGACAATGAAAGTTGGTCACTTACGTAAAAATAAAACAATAGTTGTTGATGAACGTATAATGATATATAGATTAGATCTATATTTAAATAGACTAATGTTGAGAATCATTATATCTATTCTCATGTTAGACATGAATGAGATTGTTCATTTATTTTTAAAATCTATTCAATTCATTTTGAATGAATGAAACTAATTTTGAATTACATCTCTGTTGAATGGATTATGATTGCTCAAATGTAAACACAGAATTCTCAATGGCAATAATAAAAGCCCTTAGCTAAATAATACGAATAAGCTCATGGATCTTTGACATTGTAAACCTGATCATGCTAATGAGAAAAGAATAGTGAGGTTGAGAAAGTTAAACTATCACATATCATTTGATTTCGAATCTTGTGATACTCACAAATCTTATCTCATACGATGTGTGACAAATGAATTACTTTCTAGGAAAGTATTATAAGTCAAAGATATGCTAGAGTTGATTCACATCATTGTGAATGAAATGTTACCAACTCAAGAATGAGTAGAAATTTGTATACTATAACTTTTACTTATGATTTTAAAGAGATGAATATTTGTATTTATACAAATCTAAAGCTCTTAAAAATCTAAGGAGTTTAAGTTGAAAATTGAGAAACAAATTGACAAGAGTATTAAAGCTTTATGATTTGATCATGAAACATATACTTAGTCAAATATTGTAAATCGTGTGAAATGACATGGAGTTCAGTTAGACGAACATCTCATAGAATGTCTCAATTAGATGGGGGCATTCAAAAGGAGAAATTGAATCTTGTAGGACATGATTCTATCCATGATGAATTTCATCGATCTATCTACATCACTTGGGCTATGTTTTTAGAGCAAAGTTTATGTTCTAAATAAGATTCTTTCAAAATCAGTCGAGAAAATATCATATGGATTATGGTATATTAGATTTTATCTTGAGCAAATGCAAACTTAGGGTTGTAGCATTATCAAGAAGATATAGATTGATGAATTAGAATGTAAAATGAGAAGCTTGTGGGATATCCTTATAGAATATATCATTTTTACACACCTAGAGATCACAAGGTGATTTCTAATACTACGATATTTTTGGAAAAATTGTATTAATTTAGAATTAATATGAATATCATTATTTTGGAAATAATGATAATATTTAGAATATATGAATTGATATTTTGATTTGGAATTAAAATAAATATTCAAAAGGTTCGTAGTATAATAGGTTTTGAGGAAACTCAAGAACCACATGATTGTGAAGAGGATGAAATCTTGTTTAATAGTTAACACAAGAATTCAGTGAGAGTTTTTGATGCTCTATTGGATGGGGGAAAACCTCTTGGTAGATGACCTTGAGACAATGAGAGCTATCAAAAGGAGAATGTTGCAATAGTTGCATAACTTTAAGAACTCTCATAATGTTGGACAAAGAACTCTTAAACGTGTAAAATAATAAGTTTGAATTCAAACGCAGAATTAACTCAATAGATCTTTGTTACTTATGAATTATCTTAGAGACATAATTTTTTGGTTTAGAACCGAGAAGATAAAGACCTGGTTGATAATAACTAACCAAGAATCTTATTGGAGCTGTGTGAGACACAAATCAGTTTGAGGATTTAGCATTTTGGAAGATTTTAGAAATCACTAAGATGTATATTTAAAATGCTAAAACTATTTTCAAGTACTTTAGAAGGACTTTAGAATATTTATTGATCCATGTTGGACAATTATAGCTATCAGTGGCTGAGTGCACTGATAAAAGTTTTCCAAATTTATTTCAACTTGTAATAATCATGATGATAAGAGAAATAATAAAGAAATGATGGACATAAAATTAGAACGAGTACCCACTATGGATAAATAGCTAATTTGTTTGTGAAACATTTGTGGGTTTGGAACCACAAAATATTCTTAAACATGAGTATTAAATACACTAAAGATTAGCTAGAGCTAGTGGGAGTTTGAGATAGTATGTCTTAGAAACATCTTTTGAAAGAGACATTTATCTTGATCACATTCACCTATATGTTCATTGTGTACATATAAGGCTTACACATTATTTTGAATAATAATTTATTTGTTTGTATTATTCATAAATAGATGTTCCCATGAGTTAATATTGTTGTTAATGATGTGAGACATTAATGATAGAGTATAACTCTTAAAATGCCCCAACCAATGATCATCAAGAGTGGGATATTGATGATATGTGATAGGTTGGCAAGTGGTTTGCATCACATTCTTAGAGAATGTAGTTGATCTCACGGCTACGAAACATTTGATGTTCGTGATGGATACATGGATACTTTGGAGAGTATTGGTATACCCTACCTCTAAACCATTTATTTTGTGTGTCTATGGTTTGTTGGTAAGTGGATTATATAACGGTCCTTAGACCTGAGGTCAATACTCATTTTATTTACAAAGTGGTGTGTTTTGACCAAGTACAATGCTTGCACTCTAATAAAGGGGTAGATACGGCTTGTGCTGGGTACATCATGATGTGGATGAAAATGGTAGTTGAATCAAGATGGGATTCATTGCTCTATTAGACTTCGAGAAGAACACTCAAATTCTCTATATTATTTGACCGCTAAGTCACTGGCCAGTGCAAGGGATATATTCAATTATAGTAATTGAATATGATCTATATAGGTCATTTAGTAAAGATGAGATAAATTAATTAAGCTATTGGGATAGACACATAGCAAATCCTAGGCTTAATTGAGTGGTTCGCGAATGAAGGGATGTTATATAAACTTCACGAAAGGTTAAGTTTACTAAGTCCACGTAAACGTTCTCCATATATCAAGTTCGCTACACAATGCGGTCTAGGAGTTTTGTGTAGACTTTAATTTGATTATCGTTGGTAATGGAGGCCTATAGGGTCACACTATAAGTGTTGGATTGATCAGTTTAAGGGTGTAAAGATAGTGCATGATTTTTGAAATCAAAATCGTAGTCCAAGTGGGAGATTGAAAGATATGGACTAAGATTTTGTGCTAATTAGATTAGTACAGTATATATTAATTGGATTAATATATATCTTTCAAGATAATATACTAATAAGATTAGTATATAATATAATAATTAGATTATGAATTAATGGAATTGATATGGAAACAAATAAGGCCCAAATCTTATTAGATAAGATTTGAGATTCTTCTCTATATAATTAAGAGAATAAGAAACACACGTTATTTTAAGAGGAGAAGAGAGAATTAATTTGTTTCCCACGCAGTTCATATCAAATACACAAAGCCTAGGGTTTTGAGTTCTAAGCCTCAATAATTCTCTCTGGGAATTCCTAGCATTCCTGGTTTGAATATACACCGTGAATTGGATTCTGCACCTGATTGATTCGACACGTGGATACCTTTAGTGGTGGATTCGTATTGCAGGATAAGACAGAATCGCTTGTGTTCTACGGAAGAAACTGTAAGTTTTTTCTTTTAATCCACGTTGAATCTCTACGCATGATATTTATTATAAATCTAGATTTGTTCGTTGATTAATTATTCTGCTGCGTTCATTAGATGAAATCAACGAAACCCAACATTTTAATACTCGTCTTTTCGACATGATCAATGTAAAAATTTAAATTCATTTTTATTTAGTATCATCCTTATGTTATTATTTTTAATATTAAATTCAATATACATTCATCTATATAAATGGTTACTCATCCTCACCTAATGCTTGACATATTTCTGATAGAATAGTTGAAGCTTATATAAAAATGAAATTCTTGCTGTAAGCCGCTATCAGTAACACATTGTGAAACTATATATCAGTCTATAACAACAAACATAAAAAAAAGCTAGAGGAAAAAAAAAAAAACATCCGGACGCTAGGCTCTACCCGAGCACTCGAATAGTGAAAAACTTCATATGGCCTTTTTATGGGCAGAGGAAGAAGCATGTGTTGGGATATGAAGCAAGAGATTAGGCACATCATCAAACTGAAGAACCCCTCCAGTTCTACACTTGGACAATAGTTGAGCAGCTTCTTCTTTAGACATCAAAATCTTGACTTGAACTGCAGAGTTTTTGAGGTTGCTGCAGTCATCATTCGCCTTCGATTCAAAATGCACTTTCTTCTTCACCTTCACTGAGGCTGCTGCCTCCTTCTTGTTCAAATCATCTCTGCATACGAACTGTTGTACCTTGGGCTTCTTTTGATATACATGTTTCAGAAATTCCATTTCAGGCTAGCTAGCTAGGACTGTTTAATTGTTTAATGATTTGAGATGCCAGCATTCATGAATATATTTATAGATGTAAATTTTATTTGATGGGACTGGTTGGACCATGATATGGGCAACTTGGACTACATGTCTCTGATCATGATTGAGTCTTCTATTTGGAACCACATAATTATTTTTTTATGAGAGTTTTTTTCATAGATTATATAATAATTATTATTAGTGGGTAGGGGTGCGTACCGTCCGATCTGGCTGGTTTGAAGGGTGAGGTATCGGTCAAATCAATATTTACGGTTTGAGATTTTCACAAATTAAATCAGCCAAATAATTATTCCTATTTAAAACAACCAAACCATATTAAAACAATTGGGTTCGGCCAATTTAAACGATTTAAAAAACTATTCGATTAATAGTGTAAATAATGAAATTTTTGTATCATTTCGGTCAATTTGAATATCATTATACGAATGGTGCAAAAAAAAAAGAATTAAATAAATTTAATTCGCTTATTATAAATAAGAAGTGAAAATAAACAAGATTATGCTTAGATATAAAAAGTAAAAGTTGCTTTAAAAATGTACCGTTAGAAAGAATATAAAAATAATAATAAGGCATATATGTTAATATAATTTATATTTTAACTTTTTATTAAATAATATTTAATTATTGTTATATTTAAAATAATTTTATATATATGACCGGTCCAATTGAAACGAACGATTTCAACCTTTAAATTATCAGTAAACCAAATCATTTAATTTAAGATTTTTTAAATCAATCCAGCGAATTATTTCTATTTAGCCAAAATGAACTAAATTAATTTCATTCGACTGATTTGGACGAGACTATACACGCCCCTATTTATGGGGAAGAGCGAGTCCAGATTTTGATTTGATAAGACATTGATTTGCTAGAAATTAATAAGCCATTGTGTGGCTTATTAACTATAATAAGCTTTATGGCCTTCTTAGTAAAAGAAATTGAGCTTTCAACCTATTTAATACTTAAATCTATTTAATAATTTAATATAATATTTTTATTTTTATATTATAAATAAATTATTTAAGTTTGGATATAAAAAGTATTTGTTCATTTATATGATGTATAATCTCATAAGAAATAATAATGTATATTCTTATCTTATATTATCAATACAATATTTAGTTTTAATAAAAAAAAATATATGTTTGATAAAATTATATACTCCCTCCGTCCCTAAACAATTGTCCTGTTTCTAAATGACAATGATATCAATGCAAATAGAGATAGATGAAATTAGTACTCCCTCCGTTCCAATTATATAGTTCAGTTTGATCTTGCACGTTTGTCTAAAATTATTTAATATATAAACAAACTTCCAAAATTACTCTTATTTAAAGTATTAATTAACCTCTCATTTTCATAATTTTACATTTAATATACTCATTTTCCAAGATTATTCAGGGATGTAATGGTAAATGGTCATATAAAAACAATACCAAATATGGAAATTGGACTATATAATTGAAACACCCTAAAATATTAACACGGACTATATAATCAGAACGGAGGGAGTATTTTATTAATGAGTGTGTATTAATTTTCCATTTTTAGAAAGATGACAATTGTTTAGGACAGACGAAAAAAGAAAACAAGACAATTATTTTGGGACTAAGAGAGTAATATTTTTTTAATAGAACGGCATATTGCGCTTAAAAGACCTCATTTGAGGTTTGTATATAAGTCTATTTAACTACATATACTTTTCAAAAATCTCAAAAGTTTTTAAATGAATTAAATCTAATAAAACTTTGTAGTTATATAAAAAAAAATTGAATTTGAATATGAATATAATACTATTTATGGAATAAATAATTTTTTCCTTAAAAAATAATTAATATTTTAAATATAAGTCTTTATTTAGGATTAACTAAGGTTTGATAAAATTCTTGAACATCTAAGTAAATGGTAAAAAAACTCCACCCAAAAATCAAACTTGAGTAACACATTACTCAACTGAACTCAATTCCATTACACCCTTACCCTTACCTGCAGCCGCAGCTTAAGGATTTTTGCCACTATCGATTTAATTGATTTTAACTTATGATATTGGGGGACTTAATGTATAAAAAAAATTTATACTAGAGATCTTGGAATCGATGTTTTATTTCTCTCACCCCTTACTCTAAAATTATTTTTTTGACATTCGTTTATAATGCAGTTTGAAATAGTATGATCAAGAGGTCATGATCACTCTATCTATGATCAAGAGGTCATGGATTCGAACTTCCATGAAACGTAGAGAATGTGTATGTTTAAATTAATCTAATTTTGTAAAAATAAAAAATAGTATTCCGTAGAGCATTACTTACGTTAGTCAATACCATGTAGTCGAAGAAAATTGAGCAAAACTATCATTGGTTTGTTGTTGAATTAGTAGGAAACTGCACAATATTATCAGAAAAAAACAAAAATAAAGTCAGTCAAGACCCCTAAGATGTGCAAAGATTGTTTACATTCTCTCTCAACTTCTTTGATCCGTCACAAGCATCTAAGGGATTGAAAACTCTTTTGAAACTTAAAATATATGAGATAATTCTCATTATCAATGAGTTATAAAAAAGAAAATGGTATGATAAGGGCTTAAAATTTTAATCATAGCATTAAGATCACTTTATTATATATTTTTTTTGGATTCTATTATATTATAAACTGTTACTTAATTACCTAATTTTTTGTTACGATTAAAAAAAAACTAAAATTTCCTCCAATTATTTTTTATAGATTTGTCACTAGTGAATCAATATTATTGGAAACTTGAATAGTGATGCTTGCTTGTTTCCATATTTCCAAAAGTTTCTACCTCAATTACGAGGGATTTTAGATCTGATATTCGAGATATTTTATGTTAATTAAATCTTCTTATATTTCAGAAAACAATCGCATATATTTAAATTTGATTAAGTTCTTGAACTTCAATATATTCAATAAAAGATCTCAAAACTTAACTCAATAATGAATAAGATGAACTGAATAAGTTACCACTCAACTCAAACACACCCAAAATACAATTGTGATACAAGTTTTGTTTCGTCATTTGTGTTAATATTTTATGAATAAAACTAAAGAAACTTGAATAATTTTAATCTAATCAAAATTCGAATAGTTATTCACTAGTATAGTTCATTTTCAGTATTAGGAATATCAACTTTCCCCATGAAATCATCTAAATATAAGATGCTCATGTGCTCCATTTTATATTTTTCTATGATTTGGTTGATTTAGTATTCATTACTATGACAAAATTTAACTACAGCAGAGTTTATGGCTTAATGCCTATGAATATTTTGAATTAGTAAAGAAGTATTGATTCGAATAATGAAATCATCAATTTCAATAATTCAATATTAACTAAAAATCAAAATTAAATAGTTAGGCTAGACATGTTTAATATTATTAAGTATTTTAAAAACTCACGAATTCAATTAAATATGAACAAACTATTCAAATTTGTTTTTCTCGTGCTTCAGATTATTATAATAAAATATATTATTGTTCAAAAAAGCAATGAATCTCTAGGGCTCAAATCCTCTGTCCCACATTGTGTTCCACTTGGTATTCCATTGTCTCAATTACAAATTTTAAATTATGTTTTTACGAAAACAAAAATCAGGTATAATACAATATGGTCTAATTGATTTATAAGAATAAAAATCAAAATTTTATAAGAACACAAATTATAATTATAAATTAATCAATTTTAATAATCAAATTTTAGTTAAAAATTGAAAAATAATTACTAAAAAATATTATATGCCCTAATTGGGTGGGATGAACCCAACGGTTGAACTTATAAAATTAATCCAAATCATAATAAATTAAGATTATAAAAAAATATTAAATAAAAATTAATAATTTTAATAGTGGAACAGGGAGTGGAACACAAAAAGTGGAACAGAGGATCTCATGCCCTAATTTTGTGATTCTGAAGTGAATATTTATTTTACCATTTTAATAATTTGATTGCTTGGTCAGTAAGAGTTATATAGTAACACAAGATAAAGAGATCAAGAAGGAGAAGAAAGATTCGTATGGTTACTAAATTTATTCTCGCTGGCCGAGATAAATAAAAATGCACATTTTGCAATTACAAAATAGTTGGGTTGATTCTAAACTTTAAAAACTATAAACTACATTTATGAAAATTTTAAAAAAATCAATTAACCAAAACCAATATTTTCATGAAAACTGCTTTCAGTGCTTTTTTTCCCCTAAAATTAAGTTAAATGAACCTAATAAATCAAAAAAATATATATAGAGGTTCAGGGAACAGTGAAGATACACGTCAACAAATTATTCACAAATATTCGATTATTAAATTTTGCCTCAATTGAAGGAATTGTGAAGGGTAACAAAAATGGATTATTTTAATCCAAGAAAAGAAAAGATGGGTATACAAGTCTTGAGGAGAAAAATATCAAAGAAAAACTCAAAATTTCACTTGTTAGGACTTGAAATGAGTTACAGGCATTTCAATTTTCATTAAGGTAAATCCTAATTGGTGTAAGATTGGCACATAATAATTCCTAAACATATAAAAGAAGATAAAAAGGCAAAACCAAAGAGCAAAGGTACCTGATGCAGGAGGTAGATTTAACTCAGCACAGCAGGAGGCTAGGGTATTCTGGTCAGTGGTCACCTCACCTTGTGTCTGTCTGGATCTTGGAATTGGAGGAAAATATTAACATTTCCTAACACCAGGAGGAAACAAAACCATGTTTCCCACCTGGAGGATGGAAAATCGAGATACGACAACGATAACCATAAATGAACCGGGGAGTTTTATTGATTAACTAGATGATAAGCAGCAGCAGCAACCACACAGATAAAGAAGAAATTACCAAAGTCATTTCAAAATAAATTGTCTCAATGTGTACTTTCAGGAGAATGATGTATCCGACTTAAATTGACTGACCCAGGCACCATTGCCTCAGATGCCTCACCAGAGAACATATCAGAACTAAGCAAGGGATCACACTTACTTTCTACCAACCTCATTTCCTCATTCTTACTACCATACTCTGGGGAAATCGAACCTTCTCCAGACAAAGCCATCTCCTTAACATCCAGCTCCTCTGCCCCAAGATCAAGCACCGGTTTCTCCTCTATGCTGACGTGCTCTGATGCAGAGACTCGGTCCTCTGCTTTTTTATTTATAATGTCATCAGGCATATCGGTTTCTGCATGCCCTTCATCATTCTTCGCACCATTTTTAAGATCTACCTCCACATCGAACTTCGGAAGAACATCCTCCACAGGTTGCATGTCATCAGCTGGAGGCAGCTTCTCAGTTTCGTCATCTACAACGTTCACATCCTCCTGATTGGAATTTGGAACTAACTCACTCGAGAATTTGAGTTTCTCAGCATCTTTAGCCTGAAAATGTTCTTTCTGCCTTTCATAGAGGGACATAGATTTCTGCAGTTACGAAATAAAGCAAGAAAAAATTAGGGAGCATAATACGTACAAGAAATCAAGTGGGCAAAGAGGACAAAAAGGAACAACCAGAAGGCCACAGACAAAAATTGAAATGTGAGCCACAACTAAGGACTGCGTGCTTCAGAACATATACGGCTTTTCCACACAATATACTGTTAGGGGCAGTAATTTACTATGTATTCAACACTAACAATAATTAGATGAAAGAAAATTGTTTCTCTCTTTCTCATTACCTTCTAGCTTTCTCATAAAACTAAACAAGCAAATTTGTTATTGGAATTTATTTTTTTTAAGACTAGTACATGACAAAATAGATGCTCGCCGTCAAATATGCCAAAAGAAATTCACAGGATTGAATGCATTAATTTAAAACCCACCCCACCCAAATGCCACCATTGAAGCTTGAATTCATGACCTATTGGACACAACCAAGGTGCTTGCACCAATTGCACCCTGAGCTGGGGACTGAAATTCGCAGGGTTTATATATTAACAATGAAACAGAAGTGTTTGTCTTACATCACTAGTTACTACGGCATTCCATAGTGATATATTGGCCCAAAAACTACTCAACATATATGCAGAGCACAGCAATATTAGTGAGCAGATCAGTTTCAATTCCACAGTCTGCACTATAATAGCATAGTTGTCTCCTCTGATATTATTGAAGAATAATTTACTAATCAAAGAAGTGCATAAGAAATGTTCAGATACCTGGAAAACAGATTCATCATTAGATCCAAATAGTGCATAATTCAAAGGTTTGTCAGATACTGCCTTGGCTTCTGAATCCTGCCATGGGAAAGCAAATAATATCAGCAGTTTGCTCAAATGACGTTAAGGGCAGACTAATAAAATGAAGTATAAACGACTATAATTTACCTTAATATACAAAACTTTAGAATCATCTACATCAAAAGATATGTTCTGCTCTATACCAATCAAGTCCATGCACTTGTTCAATAATTCAGGTTCAGTAAGATCTGCAGAGATGTCAAGTTGGGAAAGGTAAGCATGGCAGAGTGGCAGATCGTCCTTTCTCGACATTTTAGTAACAGCACCAGAACCCTCCAGAATGGCCTCAGTCTCATTCTTTTCGAAGCTCTTTATTGGCTGACTAATATCAGGGCTGTCTGCTTGCTGATCAACTTGGTTTCGCTCATTTGGAGCTGCCTGAATAGACTGGCTTCCCAAAGCTTCATCTCCACTATGAATAGAGTTATTCTCTTTCTCTGAGGACGGGACCTCCATGCTACCAGTTCTATTTGGCCCCTTCCAATAACCTCCACTGGCATCCCAGCCTCGAGTACCAGGAAGGTTCCTGGAATGATCCCAATCTGATCTTCCATAAATGTGAGATTCATCCCCAAACATAGCATTACTAGCATCCCAAGCATGTAATGGATGACAGGAATCATCCACTTGATTGCGCCATCCCATTGGACGCCCAGGACCAGAAAACCTATCAGCTTCAGGCATATGGTAGGCACCAGGATGGTTTAAGTCCATGGACGGCCTGACTCCAAACATTGGTGGAGCAGGAAACGGCTGCATAACTGAATGAAAGCCAACAGGAGGTGGAGCATGTGGGAAAGGCAAAAAACCATTAGCCACTGGAGAAGGCCAACTTGGAACACCTCTCCAAGGAGAGGCATGAATTCTGCCCATGCTAGAATCGCCAACCCTTCTATGACGGATACTAGACTTACCTCTACCATCATCATCACCCAAGCCTGATCCTAAAGGGCTATCCACACCTGTCCTGAAGAGGGGAGGAGTAGGAAATGACTTAGAACCACTGGATAAATGGCCAGTTCTTGTGAAAGGCGATGAAACAGATAAAGTCTCAGCATCCCCTTGTAAAAGTTCCTCTCCAGGAAGTACATCCATGGCGTCTCGAGTTCCCCGACCTTCTTTACCAGCATAATCCTTCCAATCTCGAGAACCCCCACTTCTCTGTGCTGATTCATCAATATCAATACTCCGTCTTACATCAGGCCTACTGAACTGTCTCCTATCCGTACTTGATGATGGAGATTTATCAACTAGCTGCAATGGTGAAGATCGATTATCAGACTTAAGACGCCTTTCAGTAGAGAGCTCTCCAAAATGACCATCATCTTTTTGACCAAGCTTCTCAACTGAGCGAGATGAAGACGTCCTCTCAGATCCTCCAACAGCATGATCTCTTGATGAAGGTCGAATTCTTTCCTCATAACTATAATCTCTATACTTGGAGTCATCTTGCTTCAGGGTCCTGAAAACATTTAAGTAGACGGGTGAATACATTTTTGCAGTGCCACCGGTTGTGCATCATGTTAGACAGTTCTCGTATGAGATGTACTTCATCTAAGCTATGGAATAGAAATCCAGGCAAGCATCAAATAAAGTAGAATACTTGACATCAATCTCGAAAGGAAAGCATAAATACCAAAGGGCAACATGGAAAGTGATTTCAAGACCACTATAAAATGGGTCAAACAAAAAAAGCAACAGATTTTGGAGGGCAACAAAGACTGTCTAACTATGATACACAACCAACTCAATTACCCCCCAAAAATATTAGAAATGAAAAATCAATGAAAAAAAAATAAGTAGGACCCAGAAGCATATGGGAGATTTTTCGACAGAATATAACTTACTATAGAATTATTTGGTTACATCCTTTAAAAACAGTGAAGCCCACCTTAAAAAGAAGAAAATTATGTACTGAAGTGAAACAATAAATGAGAGTCATTGGAGCTCTCACTTTGAATTTCATAGAATTCAATAACTGCAGCAAAGCCAAAGCCCACATTCAACTAACAGTCACTGGTCAGTTGCATCCTCAAGATAGTTCATATAGTTAAGCAATTATATTTAGTCCCTAAAAGAACACTTATGTTTAAAAGTTCTAAGTGCCAAGTCAACATCAAATTAATACAATTGACTTCCAGCAATTATGTTACACTCAGAAATATCAAATATATCAAATTGCAAGCTCTGACATTTAAAATTAATTCAACAAGGCACACTAATGCTGGTCTCGCAATGCTATACTGCATTTTGTAATGCTTTCTCATTGAAGAAAATGGCATTTTTTACTTTATAAACACTGGGCTCCAGATCAAAAGGAATAGATTTTTCCCTACCAATGCCAAGAACAATTGCAGGTGTTCAATTCAGTGATTAGAATATAAGTGCAAGTATGAAGTACCTATGGTGATCCCTAGACGCATGAGAATTTGATGTGGGTGAACTCCGTCGTCGGCCATGGCTAAGCTCTAAGTCTGCATTTTTGGAAGCAGACCTTCCTCGATCAGTAGTCAAATCCATTCTACCACTGCCTGTACTCCTCTTTTCAGCATCAGGTCTTTGATCCTTTGTGCTTCGAGATTTAATATCACTATAATCATCCTTATCATTAGTTCTTCTCCTACCTTGATCATCTCGGTGCCTGCCAGCTCGATCATCATGGGTTGGACTATCATCATATGCACTTGATTTCCTCACATAATGATCAGCAGCACCACTGTCATCCCTTGAACGCTTAAGGTCAGACTTATCCCCAGAGCGATCTCTTGCAACCCTTTCATCCTTATACTTACTGTCTCTCGGTCTCTTATCTCTATCATATCCATCCCCTTGCTTACTATCCTTATGGCGTGTGTCTCTTTCACTGTCTTCTCGATATTTTTCATCCCTCTGCCTATTATCTCTATCAGCATCATCTCTATAAGTAGTTTCCCTGCGCCTATCATCTCTGTCCACATCCTCATTATACCTCTCATCCCCACGTCTACTGTCCTTGTCACCATCTTCATGATATCTATCATCCTTACGTTTATTGTCTCTATCACCATCATCATAATACTTATCATCACGTCGGCTATCTTTTTCAATGCCTTCACGATACTTTTCATCCTTCCGCCTACTATCTCGCTCTCCATCTTCACGATGCTTTTCATCCTTGCGACGACGGTCTCTATCATTGTCATCACGATGTCTATCTTCTCTGCGTCTGGCATCCTTCTCACCGTCTTCTCGATATTTATCATCTTGATATTTATAATCCTTATCAGCTTCTTCCCTATACTTGTCATCCCTTCGCCTATCATCTATGTAGCCATCTTCCTGATATTTATCAGCATAAGCTCCATCCTTGTGCTTATCATCTCTGTATTTCACATCTTTAGCGCGATCACCTTTTGATGAAAATCGTCTGTCATCGCCTTCTTTAGCATCATCATAATGTTTATCTCTTTCAGTAGAACCTTCTCTTTTCCGGCGTGCCCTTTTCTCAACTTCTTTATCCAAGTCAGGATTCCGAGACTCATCCAGTAATGCACGCTCTGTAAAAAATGAATATTAGAAATGCCGGATTCGACTTTCTAATGATATTAACCAGTCGCAAATAGCATCTCTTAGGAGACAATGTTATGAAGGAATCATGTGCAAAGACCTCCTAATGAGAGATCATGGGACCGATCCTCAACTTCCTCCCCCTACTCAGGAAAAAAAAAAAAAAAAAGAAAGAGGAGCAAATTACAAGGCAACAGAACTACCATGTATTCTGATAAATTTGAGATCAAGTTTCAAGTAGCAAACCTAAGTAATTATTGCTGATAAAAGTAACATTTAGTAGAATTGAATAGAACAATGAATCCCGAGCATCATGTTTAGTACAATCTAACAGTAACATTATGTGCTTCTTAAAAGATAGGAAGCAAGAAATTCAAAAATCACGACATGCAAACTAATCACAAGAATGAATTAATCCCCTGACTAAGTACTACCAATAAACAAAGACTAATTATATCAATCCTGAATGACTCCATAAAACATTGTAGAGGAACACCCACGGCCCGCAACCAAGTGAAAATAACTACCAGATAAAAACAAAAAATCACACAACCAAGCCTAGCAATTCAATTTATCATCAGGACATCTATACATCAAAAGGAATGTACTGTTAGGAATAGGAATACTACATTGCTATACTTACAAGAAACAGATCTTTGAGTTATCAAAATTCAAAAGTATTTCTAATGTGCATAAAGCGAAAAGGAAGATTCTAAATGAGGATCTAGACAGCCCTTGCATACATATTTGAAGGTTCAACCCAATGATATCAACCAAACATTGGAGATACATAAGACAAATACAAAAGTTGAGGACATCATTCTAACTAACACTCACTTTAGCAGCAAGATAAAATCAAGTAATCAGAAAATCAAAATAGAAAATGTCAGTACATTCAGAAAAGTGCACTCTGAGTCCTGAGATAGCAACATTTACTTCTGGAGAAGCATCACAAGAATGAAATGGAAGCTTACAGAGTTGATAAATGTACAAGGTTAGAAATTGGTTCCTGGTTCCAAATTATTAGAACATAAACAAAGAGAAGTAGCCAATATCCATGTTAATACTATTGGCAAAGTAACCTTACCAGTAATTTCTCGAGTCCGTTTGCCCTGCCTCTCCTCAATAAAATCACCAGGCAGTGGCCCCTGTTTTTTCCCAACATCCATATCCAATAACTTCACCTCAACATCACCTCTCTTGCTATCCTGACCTCCATTTTTCTCCTTGTCGGATCTGCGGTCCTTGTCCTTCACCTCCTTGCCTTCTTTACGTGCAGATGAATCCCTCTCAGACTTCCGTTTTGAATCCCCTTTATTCTTACTGTCCTCTCTGTCCACCACTGCAGATGCCAAACCGTCTTCTTTTCTCTCACCAGCATTTCCACTCTCATGCCGTTTACTCTTATTCTTCGAATCACCTCTCGAGCTCTCGCCTTTACCGCTATTTTCCACTCCTTTGCCATCAACCTTCAAGTTGTCACCTTTATGAACATCCTTCTCCACATTCCTGTCACTATCCCCTCTCTCATCTCCTCCCCCATTCCAACGATCTCCACCAATAGCCACATCAGTTTTATCCTTACGCCGTTTGGACGAAACATAGTCCTCTAAAGCATCACCATTTCCGTGACCAGTCAGATCTTTACTGTCTTTGCCTTCCCGCCCATGGGATGAAATCTTTCGCTTTTCACCAGATGTCGAATCCCGATGAGACCGAACAGATTCATCTTTACTACTTTTCTCTTTCATTTTCAGTGCTTCCTCGTCGGAATCCGAATAATCCTTCGAACTGTGTTTGCTCTGTTTGTGCGATTTATGCCTCGAACTCTTCGGCATTTCGACAACTTATCCCAAACAAAAACCTAATTAATCACGAAGCCAAAGTCCTGCTCTATTCACACTCTGAACCGCCAAAGGAACTAAACCACCGGAAAACTCAATTCAACCAAACAACATCGACAAAAAAAATTAAATCAATGATGAACCCTAGAACGGCGAGAGTTCATTCACCCAATAAACTACACTAACCCTTGGGAAACCCGAAACCCTAATTCAAAACTTTGCCCTGACAGAAACTTCCGAAAAACCTCGATTCCAATCCGGCTACAAAACCTAAACCGGAAACGGTGTATAACGACGCCGGAAAATCGAATAGTGTGCAGTCCGAAGACTTTGACCCCTCTCAGATCGCTGGATTGCGGCAGAACAAAAATGGGGATTATGTCTACACACATACAACGCTGCTCGATTTATTTATTGAAATGCGTTGCCACTGCCACCAAGATTTTTTTTAGGGGAAAAAAAATCGAAATGAATAGAGAAAAAGTGAAGAAGCAATTGGAAATTTTGCGACAGGAGAGAGAGGAGAGAGAAAGGGAGGAGGAAGTTTGATGTTTTAATTGTTTGCTGCGTAATTAAAAACCGTTTTGGGGATAACTGGATGAATGTAATGACGAGAATGCCCCTGTGCCGAGTGATAATTTGCGAGGTGCGGTTGTTTGTGTCGCCCTTGAATTGATTGCAGAGGGAGAGCGAGCGCCGCGGTGTTTTTTGGGATTTTAGGTCTTAATATTTACTGAAAATTTTACCTTTGTGAGTTAATTAGGAATATGTAATTAGATTTCATCCATCATAATTAAATATTACAATTAATTAATAAATTGATTTGTGTTTCATTAAGGGCAAAGTGTTATAAATATTAGTATAGCACTTGCATAATGTAAAAAAATTATATTTTACTAGTTTTCTGTCTGCGCGACACGTATATATCATTTTTAATATTTTCAATTAAATAAATATAATATTAAACATAATTTAACTATATACAAATATTTATAACTTGATTAATCTTATAGTGTTAATAGATAAAAAAAAAAAACTATATAATTATACATGCAGTTTAGATGTATAGATCAATTTTTGCTTATAGACACATATATTTTCTTTTACACAATGAAATATTAGATTTTTATTTATATGAAATATTAAATATATACTAAATTAATAAATTAATATATAAAGTCAGATTTTTTTATTTGTGTACTTAAATTTGGTATAGTATAAATATACTTGGCTTCTAGCTTTGCCATCATCATCATATATAGAGATATCAATTTAGCTCAAAATTGGTGGATTTTTCCAATTAATCTTAGTTTTTTTTAAAAAAAATATTAGTGTTGAAATATTTGGTCCTAAATTTGAAAATGTGGCTCGATAAGGTTGAGCCTGAAATCCAATAAATTATCCCCATTGAACCAATTAATTTTTTATTAGTATTTTATCATATGTATATTATCAAAATTTACTTTCAATATTGATAATCATATTTCTTGATTAACTTTGAATATAATTGTATTAGTTTTAATAGCTTATAATAGGTAATTCAGTCCTTACTTGTTATTTAATGATGAAGTTAGAAATATTTTTGAATATTGGTGAAATAAAAATATACTTTAAATATTTAATGTTATGAACATGTAAGACCGTACTATATTTTGAATTTCTTATATGTAAAATAAATATTAAGTGATAGATGAAGACATTTAAATATATAAAAAATTATAAAGTATTAAAAATAAAGATTAATTAATCGGTTGGATGGCTAGTCCAAAAAATTGAATGGTTCGGGATAAGGCTAAATTTTGAAAATTTTCAATTCGAAATAATTCAGACAATAATCTAAATAATCTGCAAATCAATAAAACTAACTTGAAATTTAATGGATTGGCCGATTAACATTCTCATCCTAAGTAATAAAAATATTAAAGTCAAACTTCTCACTTACTTTTATCAATTTACTTCTTTATTATTCCAGCGTCATACATATTTAGTATTCCATTATCATATTCATTATTTTAATAATATGTATTATAGAAATAATTATGATATATTATAATATAATTAAAATTCATAAGCACAAATAAAAACATCTAAAGTATTTAGAATAGCCTTTAAAAAAAAACACATTATGATTTTTGCCACCCTTATCAACTCATCATGATTTTGCCAAAAGTACATATTTATGCATTGAAATTAGTTAAAATTTGATTTGATGGCAACAATTTTCAAACTGATGTCAAACATACTAGTCTCTTTGTTCGGGATGTAGTGGTTAAATCATCTTGCACGTGATTTAGAAGTTACAGGTTCGAGCTCCAAAGGGACATCTGGGTGTGTGAGTGGGTGTGTGTATTTAATATTAATGTACACTTTATATATATATAAAGATTCACTCAAATGCTAAATTTAAAGTTTGTGCTAAATAGGAATGAATCTCAGCCCTTAGATTGATAGCATCAATGGTTGAGATTAAACATAAAGATTAAAAAATTAAGCATAATTTCCGTTCGTGCTTAATTGCTTTATAAATCGTGCTTAATCGAATTAAGCACGATTTATAAAGCAAAAAAGCATAAAATCTGGGGAAATGTTTTAATCTCAACCATTGAATTTTTTAGATGAATGGTGTAGATTCATTCCTATTTAGCACAAACTAAGTTTTAGTATGTGAGTCACTCCCTATATATATATATATGTTAACTAATTTAATAGGCAAATATACATTAAATATGAATAAATTAATAGAAAAATGAAATTGGGTTGCACAAACCAAATGTGAATCATTTTAGAATTATTACCAAACTGGGTCACACAAACCAAAATTTATTATTTTAAATAAATATTTATTTAACAATCGGAATTAGAAATTAAAAAAATATTAAAGTAATACATTCGGTTGTACAAATATTTTTTTATAACAATATTACATTAAAAAAAACTTAATCTTGGGTCGCATTTGACCGCACCAAGTTAGCAATTAGTTTTATAAAATATTTTTAAATTTTTAAAATTTAGGTCGCTCTAGTCGCACCTGATTATCATTGGGTTGCACCCGATCACTCCCAAGCTGACTATTCTTTCTTTATATTTATTTTTAATCTCGGTCGTACTCATACATTCTGCACACACATTCTCCACACTCTCACACACATTCTGCACACACTCCACACATAATTTTTATAAAAAAATTATTTTGGATCGTACTCTTGGTCTCACATCGGTTGCTCCCGAGCCGCGCCATCATTTAAATTTATTATTATTTTTATTGATTTTGATTATATAAATAATGTTGGATCACGTTCGGGTTGCAGACGTATATAATGTTGTGATGGTTTATTATTATTTTTACTGAATAAGAAGAAAGTTTGAGGGGGTTGAGATTTCAAAATTAAGAGCGGCCAAAAATTATTTTTATTTGATGTTAAATTTTTATATTTATACATAGTATTGAAATTTGTTTTGGTGTTGAGCTCTTAATATATTTTATTATGATGATGATGATCAATTTTTACTTAATTAGGTGTTATTTTTGTTTCGTAAAAACTCAATAAAACTCCTTAATAAATGTTTATGGATTTGACACTACTTCACCACCACCACCACCACCTATAATGTCTTCTATATACAGACAAGCACTTGCATTATAAACAAAAAAAAAACAAAAAAGTGTATAATAATGCTACAAATAGTGCTCTGCATTTTATATATACTGATAAAATATAATTGAAATTGTATCATATGTGCATGAGATATCTTCATATCTCCATGCAATATTCTCTCTTGTTTTGTTGATCTTTGTTTCCTAATAAATATTATTTTCCGAAGCAAATAATATAGATCTTATCGTAGTATCAGCCTAACATCAGTCTTATCTTCTAAAATCTTACCTCTTGCTCGTATCTTCTGTCAACAATCGGTGCCGCCTCCTTTCTTCTATCATGGCTCAAGATGCTGAACCTATATCATTCTATACTCTCATCTATTTGATCATGATCAACCTTTATTCTTCTCTACTCTCATCCATTTGATCATGATCAAGTTTTCTTCTGCAAACTATCTTTTATAGAAAATGCAGATCACCACTCCTTTCTCTAGCCAAAACCTGTTTGGTTACATAGACGACATCAAACCTATTCCCTTTACTACACTTTAG